>OVBA01000290.1:0-76167 GCA_900406435.1 Lepidium aucheri
TCTTTTCGTTCAAGAATGAGCTCAAATTTGTCAATTTAAAATGTTGTCTTCAATGCTTTAAATCGACGAATTTGAGCTCATTCTTGAACGAAAAGAGCAAATCAAGCTTATAGATTCTTCATAATGAAGATAAGAAGTGAATCGAACTNATTCTTCATAATGAAGATAAGAAGTGAATCGAACTTCCATTTTCTAATTTGGCTTTCGATTTTAGAGTCAATTTTGATTCTATTTTCGCAAAAGGTTGAATTGGCCTAGTCAACGCAAAGTTGAGGGTTTTTTTAAAAGTCAACAAAAAATTTGAAAGTTTAATCAACACATCCAAAATTCAATGTTTAATCAGCGATTTTCCCAAATTGCAATATTAAAATGACCTTTTTCCCAAAAAAATATCTAAAATGCCAAAAGTACTTTCTACATACCTACATATTCAAAAAATATTTGAAAATATCTAAAAGTACCAAAAAAAATACTTATAGAATACTCTAATAATACATAAACATATTATAAGATTAGATTTTCGGGTTCTCGTTCGGCTTCGGATTCGAGTTTAGGTTCATGCCTAGTTCTTTTGGATTCGTTCAGGTATTTAAGCATTTGAATTTGGGTCTTTGGATCGAGTTCAAATTCGGGTTTTGGTCTAGTTTTTAATGTAAAATATGAAATTTACTTACTCTTACTGAGAGCATATTCGGTATTTTACTAAGTTTGTTTTAATATCTTATATTATAATTTTTTAAGTAAGATAAGAATAAATATTGAAAATATAATATTATAAAATAAAAATCTAAAAATATTGAACATTCACAAGTATAAAATTTATTGTAATTGTTTGGTATGAAAGAGTTTATTATTACTTATGTATTGATTATGAAAATATTGTTTTTCTTTATAAGCAATTGAATCGATAAAGTACAATTTATATCGATAGCTTATTCTTTAATACTCCTATTTAATCTATCAACTGTAGAGGAGATAAATTAAATCTTAGATGCTCAAGTTGTTAGTTGGATCATTTTAATCATAAGACGACCGACAGAAACTTAGCATATTAATTACTAAAAGTTCTATAAATAAAAATCATTTAAAAACTGGAAAAACAAAATCAGGAAACTATAGGTAAGCAGAGATATAGAGAGTAAATGAAGATAATAGAAAATAAATATAAAGTGGACCATCATGTTGTTTGGGCCGAAACTTAGGTTACTTGTAGTTGACATTAGGATCATTCATTCATTTGGGTCCCATTTTTAGGCCTTTCGAAGTGATTGCTGTCACATTATGTTTTCTTTCTGACACAAATATATTTTGTAGTGATGTGCTTTTTAAGTTACAAAACACAATTGAACCTTTTTTTTCTTCTGTAAAACTAATTACCTATATAAACTATCTGAAATATTTTCATAACTCGAATGATTCGGTTCAACGAATACTATGAGTCTCGAGCCAAGTTGTGAAGACTTTACTTTTTAGTTGGTTCGTAAGTTAACAAACTACATAAGATCCGAGTAGACCTGAAAACCAAATGAAAGTTCTTAAAAGCATCACACACAATTATGCAAAGCTAAGTTGTGAAAACTTTACTTTTTAGTTGATTCTTAAGTCAACGAACTATATGAGATCCAACTGCACCTAAAAACCATATGAAAAGTTATATGAGTATTGTTGGTACTTAAATCGGTTATAACTTAAGATCCACAAATACAAGTAGAAAGTTTCTTGTTGGCGTAAAAAAATGAGAATGTCTTATTCGGTTTTAATTCCTCTATTTATATATAATATTTATTCTGATTGATTTTATCTTCATAAATGTTGATTGAATTCGAATTTCCTTTTATTGCTTCATTTTCTGCAATTAGCTCAGTCCGCTGATTCCGTGATTGATTATGCCTGCTGATTTTGTGCTAGCTCGTCAATTCTGTATTTTTCGCCAATCATCATAAATGTCGTTCAGTTAGTCAGGTTTTGCCTCGGTCGAAATTCTTATCGGATTTCTTTGCTTTAGTGGGCTTAATCTTATTTGGGTATCACCAAGTATCACACGTAATTATGCATTTTCGAATTTAAGAATTCTCAGACTTCCTAAAATTTCGATCAACTACTAGATTAAGTTGTATACATATCATGAATTGTATATTTTGTACAACTTAATTTTATAAATTTATAATACATTTTTAATATAATTTGCATTAGGCATTGACCCAAAAGTTCTTTTATAGCCGGTACTAAATCTACTTCATACCTCGAAGCCTCCTTTCAGCTGCACTATATCATTAATCTGCGTAAATTTCTTATAGAAGACAAATGTATTAACAATTAAGGGAAGTTTCCTAATTGCTAGAAGTGTCACATTGAAGGATCCACATCAATCAGATATAGAATTAGTGGCTATCTTTTGTGATTACATGAGCTGTTCTCAATTGAGTTATCGCTTTTGTAATTCTCTCTTGCCCTTACTAGTGAGTAGTGATTCTCAAAAGAAAACTATTACAACTAGTCAAGCACATCATGGTCATCATTGGAATTGACTCATCTCCTCTAATCAAAACCAAAGGAGCTTACCAATGCCTACTCTAAATATAATTGGACAAACTTTTTATCTTCTTATCACTAGTGGTCCTGAGCTAAATCACATAAACCATGCGCTTTAAGCGCCAAAATATATAAACACTTTTAGAGGCATCATTTTTGAGGTTTTATTATAGGGTAGTGGTAGCATATTGCTGATTCACTTTGAGAAAATTAGTCGAATCCTTCAAAATCTTATTTTATTTTATAAAAAAATTTTTTGCTTTAGGCGTAAAAAATATTTGGGCCGGTTCTGTTCTTATTTTGTCAATAATTAGATCAATAGAACCTATAAGTAACTTAAACTTTCATAAGATTAGAAAAAGTGCATTTCTTCAAGTTGTTAAATCTATATTTGCTGCATTTTCTACGAGAGATTGATTCTATATAATCATATAATTCTACGTGATATTGTTTGAGATTTTAACAAGAATATTTAGGTTATGGATTGAGCCAATTATTTAAAGTCTAATTTTGGTGGGAAAACTACGATATTTAACTATTTAACAAAATGTCTTTTCGGATAACCTTTTTTAAATTTGAATATACATATTTTCTTGTTAACAGTAATTGGATCGACAAGATATGATCCATAACTAAATTCTTTCAACTGGAAGATGATGAGATTCGAATTCACAACCTAGCCAACTAGATTACCTATTTTCTGGCAAATATATATGATTCTCCTGTCATAAAATTATATTATCACATTACGACATAATTATATTACAATAGTCATGTTACCAAATAAAAATAGTAATAGTCAACAACAAAGACTTCATTTAATATCAACAATTCAAACCAAAATATCACAAGTTTCTTTTAGATTTTAACATTTGACTTAATCAAATTGACGCTTCCAAACTTGAAATATATAACCAAAAATAGAAAAAAACATGATGACATTAGAGAGTAGAACAAAAAAAGTTCATGTTAAGTTAACATTGAATACAAATCTCAGAAGAAGAAAAATGATCAATCCTCCAAACACTTCATAGGAACACTCCATGTTGTGTTCTGAACTGGTTCAGACAGAGACAAATACTTTCTCCAATCATCAAGTACAAGATTTAGATCATGAAGTTTCTTATCTAATCCAATACAACAATTAGCATGCATTGTGCAAACCAAATTTATGTCTCTGCTCGTTTGACAAAACCCACCAAAGTAAACAGTATCAAAGAATCTCATTTGGAGTCCAATCTCTGAGACAATAGGCTCGTGTTTGATTCTATTGAATACATCTTGATCATGTAGTTCTGGATAATTCAGACGAGATTTATGCCAGACTTTGTAAAATGCAATGCTACGATTGTTTGATCTTACGTATGTGAAACCTCCATTGACCCAATTATTTGAATCATAAGGATTACCAAAGAATCTATCACATGCCATTTGAAAGTCTCCATCTGGATATAGCCGAGGAAATGGATCTCTAAGCCACATTATATCTGCGTCCTACATTTACATATAGAAGATTTTTTTGGTGAACAATTAGCTCCAATTGAAATATTAATTTGCAGATTTATTAATAAATTGGAAACGAACTTGATTTACATGAATAACTATGTACTTAGACCCAAAAAAATGGAATATAACAGCTAATTTATTAAACGAAAAATCATAATTTTTTATTACCACGAAATCATATACCGAAATCCAGACTGAACCCAAATTTTCTACAAAATTTTGTATTTTTTGCCATAAAACTTAGAATGCGCTAAAAACAATCAATCAAAGTGAATTTTCTAAATCTTGACGAAGTCATCTTTAATATTTTTAGTGTAAGTAATATTGTGTAATTATATTAAAAAAAAAGAGTAAAATGGAATAGAAAACCATGAAATAGAGAGAATTTTGTTTATTTAAGATATAAATTATAAAGCTTGAAAACTCGAGATCTATGAAAAGTACAACAAATGAAAGCATGGTTTTTGACAATTTACCAAAACTTTAGCTGTTGAATAAAGTTTTACGTTTACATGTTTAGAGAAAAAATAAAACTAAAGAAGATATTTCCAATTTTGGCACAAATGCTAAAAATGTCAAAGGCACTAACTACAACTATTGATTCTATATTTTGAACAAAAAATCACAGAAAAAACATACCAAAAGTTGCAAAATACGACTCTATTTTTATACCTTTGAGAAAAAACTTAATCCTACATTGTAAAAAAAAAAAATTTGTAAGTGGCTTTAGTCTAGGGGCAGGTGGTAAAACTACTAAAGGCAGACCTACTTGCATGTTTCGGGATCGAGTCCTACAACCTGTATTATGCAAGAACTTGACTAATGGGTCGGCCAATCGTGCCGTAATATTGACAAAAAAAATCTCGAGAAGGGTTTAAAGAATGAAGAACATACCGTAAAAATGAAGTTAAAACCCATCTCAAGAACATGAGTAAGAAGCTCAATTCTGCGCCACATCATCTTAAGATAATCAGGAGTATTGTAAACTTTCTCACCAGAGAAATCAGTTTCTGAAGTTTCAATATGGTAACAATTTGTATGAAGTTCTAAACATCGATAAAATGCCTTGGGATCCAAGCAAACAACTACTAGATGTTTCAAAAGTTGTTGTGTTCCTTGTCCAATACGAAAACTCTCTAAGAAGAGATCAAATAAAGAGTTTGGTTCTGCCCAAGCTTGATTCAATGTTGTTATAATCACTGTCTTGTTCTTCGTCGATGCTTTCTCCAATATCTCTCGGAAACTGAGCTTTGGTTTTGGCTGAAACAACAACAAAACTATAAATTCAAGCCCTAAATATTAAGAAGACATAACAAAGTTTATAGTGAACAATGTCATAACTAGATTTTAGTGTAATCGAATAGATGAATGGATTAAGCAGACATTATAGAGGTGATTAGATCGTTTAGGTAGCTATATATTTTCAAAATGAAAAAGAAAAAACAAAAAGATATATTTTTGAATAATTACATGTTTTTTTAGTTAACCTAAAAAATATTAATTATATGTTTGTATTACTTTTTATAAAAATAATTTTAAATAGTATGATTCTTATTATTTGTTTGTTTTTTGTGATAACCCAGAGGTTCTGGGTTTTCTGCCCATAACACCCAAGAGCCCACATACCCATTTCTATAGCTTTTGGCCAACGTTCGAACCCCGCACCTTTTACATGGGAGATTTATCGCTAGGCCACAAACATTAATTATAATGTGATTCATATTATTTGCTTTTTTAGTAACCAATTTGTATTATTTGTTATATTTATATTATATACAGTTTACTAATTACAAATAATTTTTATTTTATTTTAAAACCATCTAAACAGCCTAAAATTATCTCTAGACTTTGGCCTAAAATCAACTGATTATTTTTTTTATAATCAAAAAATTCCTGGCCTTTGACCCATAATCCCCCAGGGGCCAATCTGCCTATTTCCATGGCTGTTGGCAAATTGTGGTGGCAAATGCTCGAACCTCACACATTTATCTGGGAGATTTACCGTTAGACTACAAATGTCGATTATACGGTGATTCGTATTATTAATTTTTTAAAAAAACCAATTTGTATATTTGTTATATTTATATTATATACCGTTTTATTTTATTTTAAAACCGTCTTAAACAGGTTAAAATTACCTTAAGCTTTCTAGATGGTAGGCAAAAAATCACCGTCTAATTAACGTCTAACTTTCTTTAACGTCCACTTAGCCTTTAACGTTGTGCACACAAGAGAAACAGAGTATGTAACAGATCTGAATTACTTGATGAATACTTACTGTTTCTGGAGAAATCTCTGATGACATGAGATTAGGTAATGGTGGAGACAGAGAAGACTCAGAAGAGAGATGAGAAGTGAGATTATTGAAATCAAGTCGTCGTTGAGGATAAGCTGTTTTGTATAAAATGAAACATGAAGCAGTTAAACCTAGGAACAAAATCAAGATTCTTGTTACTTCCTTTTGTTTGAACACAAATCTCGAATCTAGAAATTTACTGATAGAAGAAGAAGAAGAAGAAGGCAAAGAAGACGAAGAACTCATTTTTGTTTCTTCTTTGTGACGACTTTTTTTCCTTTTCTGTGTTCGATTTTTTGTCGGTTCTTATAATAACGCAAGCAAGCAAGGCAAAAGTCATGATTGGTATTCTTGTAACGTCAATGTAGAATATTTTAATACTATTAAATTTTAATAATTTTAAAATTAAGAAAGACTTATTCTAATAAATAATTACAAGTGGTACAATCGTGCGTTGTTAATTATTATCGTCTTGTGTTAAATAATAAATAATAATTGCTATTAAAACTAATCCATAATGCCGAGTTATTCTCGGTCTGGTATTTAGGATGATCTAGCTAATGATTCAAGACACTGGAGTTCGATTCCTTCCCACTTGTAGAGTAAAAAAGGATTTTAGGGTGTTGGCTAAACTATACATCGGACCTTGTCCATCTAGTTGTTGACAAAAAAAAAAAACTAATCCATAATTTTCAAAATGAAATGAGATGATTTTTTCAATTTCTTCTTAGTTTGATATAATGACTTGATATCACATGTTTGATTTCTTCACACTATATTATAGTAGATTAAAATAAAATTTGGAAATAAACTTTAAGCTACAGATCAAGTATTATCAATCTTGTTGACAAAAAAAAATGAAATGATTTTCATATGATTGTTCATTTGAAAAACATTCTCGTATGTCATATGACCAACATAGCCTTGGTGTAGTGACGCAAAGCAAAAAAAAATATTTAGAATAACGATAACATGTTACCTAAGTTCGAATTTCCTTAATATATTGTATGCAATTTTTTAAGAAATTTTACTTGGTTTTTCTGGTTATAAATATAGCCGAATTTTAGCCGGACAATAATAATATATTATCTGAATTTGAACCACCTATGAATAATAAAATAAAAAAGACGGTGATATGATAAAAAAAAGTCTAATTAATATATTTCAGGGATTTAATATTGTTTCATTTTATTTAGAGAATTATTCAAGAGTCAAACAACAAAATAGAAAACTAGTATTATCTAACATTTTTTTTTCTTTTCAGATTCATGTGACCAGAAAGCTCATTAAGTGGCTTTATTATTAATAATTTTAATAATTGTTTAATTAGTTAATTATTAACTGTACAATAATTTGACTAATGACAAGACTGATTTTCCAATGGAGTGTGTCCACGTGGACCTTTCTTATTCATAAACAAAGCTTAGTCGTGGCTGCCATGAAACACTTAGAGGCTGGCATGAACGACTTAGAAGTTGACTAGTTTAACCACATCAGTTTAGCACGTGCAAAACTTATGAATGTATAAATTTTGCATAACCACTCTGTTTTTGAGTTGACAAATTCTGATTATGAATCCCTAAACCTCTTCTTTATTTTTTTTTGTAAACTTTACTATAATTGGATCGACAAGATCCGATCCATATATAGCCAAAGCCTATATCATAAAATCTCCTTATTCCTTCCTTCCCCTTAATACAAAAAAGAATCGAACTCTGGCGCATAGGAATTTGTAAAATGACAACCACCATTGGACCACCAGTCCTCGGCAAACCTCATTTTTTTTAACAACAATTGATTTTCTTTTTCAACAATTAGATCGATAATATTTAATTGATAGTCCAAACATCTTTAAAACTCCAAATAATTTTACATGTAAATTATATAATTCCTTGAAATTAAAGTCCGAGAAAAAATAGTAAATGTGAATTTAACCACTTAATCAAATATATTTCCTCAATCTATAAATTTTATTTAAAATAAAAGTAGAATTAGTGATATACATTTGAGATTTTGAAATAAAAATGTGTTTTGGGAATAATTGATTTCACTCAACTTCTTCATTTTATTGAATCATATTTTGGGTTTTGCCAATGAATAAGCCACAACATTTAACTACGTGGAAGCCAGATTAATAATATCACGTAAGAAAAACAATTCTCTAAAATCGAATTCGGCTGAAAAAAAAATAGAAATGTCACTTTTTTTTTTTCGAGGGGATCAATTCAAATATGAAAATATTGGTTTTTCAATTTAATTGAAATAGATATTATGAAAACAATTATATTTTTGTAAGCATCTTTTCTTATATTTAGGACAATGGATGTTATATAATAAAACAACATTGCCTTATAAACATTGATTATTTCTCATTGAAATACTAACCATTTCTCATCACATAGTTGCAATTAAAAATTAGATTCTGTAGTAATATCAATTTCACTCGTAACAATGTCTTTGCATGGCTTGATTTTGCTGCAATTTATCGTTATAATCTTTTCGTTTGGCGTCGTTCCACGAAAATCAATGAATTTTACATCGCTAATTGCCACAGCTTCTGAATCCTATTACCAAACAAAAAAAATGTTTTGTTTTTAAATTATAAAAGAAATAATATATACTAAAATCATTGCCATGTTTAGGTCATACAAGGCCTAGTACAAATAAAAAAAAATGTGGCGATTGTAAGAGAATGTCTATAGTTTGATAATTTAGGTTATTGTTTTTCTTATTGATAAAATGAATGAATATTGTTAAAAAATCATTTTTAACAACTCTGTTGATGGAGAGTCAGAAAATCATTTTTTTTAACAGTTTAGAGAAACTAAAAATAAAGAAAAACAATAATTTAAATCTATAAAAATATACTTAAAGATACGTAAAACTAATGTAAACGTTCTACCATTCTAAATTATATATTTACCTAAAAATGAAAATTTTGTGACCTTCTAAACTATAAGTTTTGGTGTGGCTTTGTGCAAATGCCCGATCTACCTTTGAGCACGGCTCTGATTAAAATACTACTTTTAATATATTACCAAATGAAATACCTCTTTAGATTCGAGACTTTGACGTCCTTTGTCTTTATATTGTTGGTCGATTATAATTGGATTTTTTGCATCAATAATGGTGATATGTTCGAAATATACATGCTTAACATATCCTTCTCCACCCTAATTATAATTCACAAAGTAAAAATTAATGAAAATTCAAAGACAATAAATTTTATAGTAAATTGAAATTAAAGAGGAAATTACCGGCCAAGTTTTGATTCTAGCTCCATTTGTTGTCTTGTTGAATGTGCAATGAGTTACTTGGACATTTACAACTTCAGCTTCTTCTCCATTAGCTCCCAAACTTCCAATACTGTGTTCATTGTAAATAATCTTATGTTTATAATTTACACATAATAAGCTTTTTTGTGGTAAAATAACATAATAAGCTACAATAATGATTAGATTTTTAACTAATTAAAAATAGATAGTTTTATCTACAGTTGGTTCGATAAAACTAAATACATAGGTCAACTTCTTTCTCCGAAACTCCAAAAAGTAATACACAACACAACACCACTCTTTGGAATCAAAGTCGGGTAGACAATACAGCAGAGGTGGACATTTTTGGTCAAATATTTAAGTTCATCTCTACAGTCTTTCTCACCAGAATTGACTTTAAAGAATTGTGTTGTACCACATGATATTGTTTGGAGTTTGAGAAAAAGAAAATTCATGTTATAGATCAGGAGGCCCGACTCAATTTAAAAAAGGGTCTGGTGCAAATAGAAATAAAATGCCCTATTATATGGATAACTTTTATTATTCTAAAAAATTTGAGTTTTAAATATGAAACGAAAAATCTATTTTGGACATAGGCCTTGTGCAAAAACACTTGTTGCACACTCAAAGAACCGGATCAAACAATATCAATCTATTGTTGAAAAAATTATATATATGGAATGACATTATTCACAAATACCTTATACCATGACCAGGCCCGCAAATAATTTCTGTAATATTGATATTCATACTTCCAGTATTCATAGCTATACAATCATCTCCTGAAATTTGTTTTATAATGAACATTATATATGTTATAACATGGTTTATAATTTAATTATTCAAAACAATGCATAAATGTAATCTTACCAGTCCCAATGGTGGAGTTAGAAATGTAAACATTAGTGGAGAAAGATATATCAATACCATCAGTATTAGGACTATCTTCAGGTGCATAAAGTTGTATATTCGATATTATGGCATTGTTACAATGGTTGATTGATATATGATTTTTTGGACTATCTTTAGAAATTATCCCACTTATCTTCAGATTACTACAGTTGTGAAAATACAATGCCTGCTCCAAAAAAAAAATTAATGAATTGATATTCAAGTATTATTAATTAAAAAAGCAATAGAATGTTATATTTTATAACTCACCGTTGGCCTTTCGTTTATTTTTTCCTGAATTACATAGAAAAATTATTATGAGTTTGGTAAAAAGATGAAAGAAATATGAATTGTTAAGACAATATTGTATAAAAATCCATCCAAAATATAAAATACAATGAATGTTTATTTGTATATGTTACAGAAATTTAAGACCTCAAAGTATATGATATTTTGTTTGTTTGTAAATATATATTATGGTTTAATAATGATATATTATTTGTTAATTGTTACCTCCCAAAAAGATGAACCAAATCCATTGATTGTTCCAGAACCAATGACTGTTAAATCATTTACATTCGTAAAAGCTAACCACTTTCGATTTTTCTCATCCAAATTCAACCACGAACTTTTGTCATTGGGTGCAACAATATCACCATCCATCTGAAAAAGATTTGTTTGTTTTTATTAAAGATAATTTATGCGTTAGATTCTTAAACGAATAAATAAATTCAATTCGTAATCTAAACTTTATTACATGGTGTAACATGGTTACACCACTGCCTAAAATTAATATTTGGTGGAAAAATGGTAGAAATGAATATTTAATTACTTGACCAAATATATCTTTTTTGTCGTAAATATGATTGATAAAATCAACCGATTACTCAAATTCCCACAAAATTTAAATTTTATTGCGCAGAATTATATAACTTTTTGAAATCAAACTCTAATAGAGTAAACTGCAATGTGATCAAAATTCCATTTCCCCATCCAAATATACTTCCACCTTGTAGATTTATTTGTATATTATATATTTATTTTATTTATTATAAATTATATATACCTGAAATACAGGAGTAGATCCACAAGGACCTTGAAACTGAAGAGGTTGAAGTAAAAAAGTTTGGCCTGAAGGTACCAAAAGTGTTTTTGTGTCTCCTTCATCTCCACACATAGTTTTCCATGCTTGTAGGAAAGCCTTTAAATTCAGATTTAACAAAAAAAAATTCAAAATTACAACATAATTATTATAAAGGTAAGAAACTATTTAAAATGAGAAATTTTTTGTAGATATATATAAGCTACAATTTACCGCAGAATCATCAGTTTCACCATCTCCTTTAGCACCAAAATCAAGCACATTATAGTTTTGGCCATTTACAAAACTAAAATAAAGAAAATACGTGAAGAACAAAGCATGTAATATAATTTCCTACATCATCAAAAACAAAACACATTATGAGTAATTAAAAATATGATAAGTTATACAAAAAAAAACATTTTGTATTTGATTTGTACCATTCTGAATTGTTTGATTGAATGTGTGTTAGCCAATGTCTTTGGAGGTATGTGTTGTTAATTACATATTTATACACAATTATGTGCATGCATATAATATATTAATATTACTTCATTAGAAACAAATCTGTCTTTTTTGCTCAAAGTTTTAAAGTCTATCTTTTGTTTAAATATGCTATATTTTCATTCTTATTTCACTAATATGTTACCATTTTTATGGTCAACATCCTTAAATGAAAAAAAGTTTCACTCCACTTTGGCTTATAATGTAACCATGAATGGAATAGATGGAATAGAAATAAATTTTAGTATGGAAAAATAAATTTATTTCAATCTATATCCTTGTGATTTCATAACAATATATCTATATATATATATATATGCATTTTCATTACTTAGACCATAAATATAAAAATATTAATTTTCTTGCAAAAATAATAAAATATGTTACCAATATGCATTGGCTTTTCTATTTATAATCTATAACCAAAGATTATGCTCTTCTTTTTACTTTCATATAATTTATTTCTAAAGATATGACAGATTACTTTGGTGAATTTGAAGGTTTAGATAATAATCATTTTGTTGTGCCAATCAATATTTATTTTATAAAAATTTACATACATACTTAGTTGGAAACCAATTTAATTTGCTTAATATTGTTTGCCAACTTATTAAGTGATAAGGATTTTTGTCTTAACAAAGGAGGACATTATCAAAAATCGTCTAACTTTAGTTATAGAATCCTAACATTAATTAGGTTATAAAGGGAACATATAAAAAGGAAATTAAATTATTTATTTTGGCTCAAAGAATCCTCAATTTTTAATCCCCAATACAGATTTAGATAGTTAAGAATCAAATCAGAATCATAACACTTTGAGTTGCAACATATCTAAATCCACATATCATTAGCTTTGGGATTCGGGTAGGAACTGATCAGTTTCAGATATTTCGGGCAGATGAATTTTATATCCATATAGATATAGATACCAAAAAGATTTGGGTACGGTATAAGGTACAATGTGTGTATATATATGCACATCAGTGTGTATAAATAAATCTTATATAGATTTTATGTTACCTCATGAACCATAAACTCATTGAATAACAGTTTTGCACATAGAGAGATTATTTCACTCACGCCTATAAACAGGTTGTCCAGTTGGCTTGCCTCTGATTTAACTGAGCATAAGGTGGTGGGTTCAAATCTCATCATGTTCCATTTAGAGAATTTATGCTATGGATCGAATCGTGTTATCAATCCAATAGTTACTTATTGAGAAAAAGAAAATTGTTTTCACTCTATTGCAGTTTCATCATTGACATAATCATGGACTCAGCTCATCAAGCACATAGTTCAGATAAAGTTTGAAGCTATGAATAGAAGAAAACTCAACCAATAAACAAACCCAAAGATATGCAATTACAAACTCGAGAACAATTTCAAGAGTCTTTTATACATATACTATAATCTTAAAGTTAAATAAAATTTTAACCCCATAATTTTATATATGTTCATAGTGACCATATATATCAAACATCTAGTATAATCTTATTCAAAGATAACATAACTTAACACATTTTAACAACAGTTCAAGAGTTACATTTTTCTGGTTTATGTTACGGATCGGTCCTGCTAATAACCACATTTTGGCGGAACATTCCATTTCGTCATGACCGCTGTGGTATTCATAGACAAATAATGCCTCCAATCTTCAAGAGCAGCTCTAAGATTCTTCAATTTGTTATCCAAACCAATACAACAATTAGCATGCATTGTATTAACCACATTAGTATCTCGGCTCGGCTGACAAAACCCACCAAAGTAGACTGTGTCTAAGAACCTCATAGTCATCCCAAGTTCTGTAAAGAATGGTCCATACTTGATGGAATTGAAAACATCTTGGTCATGTTGTTTAGGGTTTTTTTTGCCTGAATCGCACCAATACTTGTAAAACTTTATGGTTTTATTATTGGACTTCACATATGTAAATCCGGAGTTTACATGGTTGTTTTTGTCTGAAGGTCTTCCATTGAAGTCATCACAAGACACTTGAAAATCAATGTTGGGAAAAAATCGAGGAAATGGATCTCGAAACCATAAGATGTCAGCATCCTACATATATAGTTATATATTGAACCAAGAATTAATATTTTTAAAAATTGATGTGAAATAAAACCTAAATGGATTCATTCTATTTAGTAATTCGTATTAAACAATCCAAATGTTTACGTAATTATCTTAAATAATCTAGTGAACAATGAATAATATGAGAGTCTTGTCATGATATTTAGTTTGAGGTCCGTAATATGTCTGTATCTAATATTGATTTCTCATATTCAATATAGTTAGGGTTGATGGATTCATCTCAACTAGCTAACAATCTAATAGTTATGGTAGTAGCCAAGGAAAAAATCCGTAGTTGTACGATCATTGCTAGAAAAATTGTATATAAATCATGACTATTTGGGGTGTGATTGGTAATAGCTCTGGTTGCGCTGCAGAGCAAAAGTCTTTCCAGAATTTAAATTGAATCAATCATGCTTAAATTTTTTTTGGCTTTCATTGTTCTGGAAAACCAATTTTTTATTTATGGAATGTTTTTGGCTGTAGAAAGCCAAAAACCTAAAGCCAAACTTTATGAACTTTACAAATATAAATTCCTACAACAAAAAGTCTACAACAAAAAAAAAATCTACAGCAAAAAATTTACAGCCAAATACCTAACAGCCGAAATCCTACAACAAAAAACTAATAGCTACAACCTTTATACCAATCGGCTCCTTGATGATTTCTCGTGACTTAGCTACAATTGTTTCGTAGATGGATCGTGGCTATATATATAAAATTTTACTAGTCATTTTGATTTTTTTTTTTAAATTATTTGGTTTTAATTGGTTTAGCGAATTGATAACTTATTATATATGATATAACGTACCGTGAAGAGGAAGTTATAGCCTAAAGTGAGGACTTGTGTTAGGAGATCCATTCGACGCCAAACGAGCTTCAAGTAACCAGGAGAATAGTATCTATTTTTCCCTGAGATCTCATTAGAATCAGTTGCATTCACCAAGTAGCAATGAGAATGAACTTGCAAACACCGATCATATGCCTTGTTGTCCAAGCAAACACCAATCACATGCTTTAGTAACCTCTCTGTCCCTAGTCCGGTCCGAAAGCTCTCAAGGAACAGATCAAACGTAGAGTTTGGAGCTGCCCATGCATAATTTAACGCTGTTATAATGACTGTTTTGTCTTCCATAGCTGCGTCCATAAGTACTTTCTCAAGCTCTGAAACTGGTTTTGTCTGTGGCTTCATCTACATATTATAAAACCAAATCAACATAACTACAATCAAGAAACTATATATGTGTTGTATAATCAAGAGATTGAGAAACTTACTTGCTTTGAAGAAGTTTGGTTTTGTGAATAGCAATTCGTATTCCATAGAGGCAACATATCTTGGAGAGGTTTATCAACAGATTTGTAAACCAAAAGACAAGAAAGTAGCATTGTTGTGAACAACAACATCAGTCTGATCACATCTATCTGACCGGTCGAACCATCAGACCCAATAGACCGTGGCTTGGCTCTGCCGTTACTGCCCTTGGAATCAGCCAGCTCGTAGCCGGAAAAAGAAGAAATCTCAGTGTTTGTGTTCCTCATGGTTTGATTGATTGATTCTTTGGCTATTACTCCCTCCTATTTATGACTCTCTTCAACTATGAGTTTATATTTTATATATAGATAAACTATATAATAAATAACCAAAAATGACATTTTTTACAATCTTACTTGAGCACATAAGACTTAATTAACTCCCTAAGTTTTGGGTTAACTATGTATCTTATAAGATTTAATTAACTTATTCATGCACTCAAAACCAAACTTGGAGTGTGATTGGGATATACTCAGTTAAGTCTCGGTTTAACTCTAATTCTTTTATCAACAATTAGATCGATAAGATCTAGTTTATATTTTAAACCTTTCTAAAACTCCAAACAATATCATACTACACGATTTTTAGAATTAAACTCCGGTGAAAAAGTTGTAGAGATGAAATTAACCACTTGACCAAATGTACAATTCCCTCGGTTTAGTTCTAATTTTTGTTTGTCAACGGATAATTATATTAATAATGAAACTATACTCCAAAAGAGTATAGAAGAAACCCAATTACACAACCAAACCATTAGCTGACTCTCTAATAACGAGCGAGAACATCAGCTTTATAGTTTAGTGATCTTGGGATAACAAATATAACAAATAGAGAGAAAACAGTAAACAAGAAAAGTAATTAGGAAATCGGATTGGTAACTCGAAGGAAAAAGTCAATGGCTTTAAGATTCGACAATTAGCACTAAACAAATAATTAATCAATAATTAGTTAAGAAAATGTGAGTACTTTACTTGTAAAGAGGTCGATTGACGAAGAAGAAACTAGTAACTAAAATTATTATTGACTATGCCTAAGTAATCGGATCATCATGTGCCTTACACATTATCTTGAATTTTTTTACCACTCTACTCGTCTCGTTTGACTTAAGCGTTTTAAAATATTCGAAAACATATTTCGGTCTTCTTAAGCTTTGTAACCTTATTTTGTTACATTGTACTTATCTGTTTGTTGCCTAAATTGCAGACAGAACTTTCTGAAGTTATGTCTCTCACTAACACATTAGTGTAAGTCTGCAAAGGTTTTGAACAAAACTCTTCAAATGCCTTAAAGTAAAACTACATGGTAAAGACAGAGAATGTTCCAATCTGATTCTTCTGATTGAACCTCTTTCCATTAACCTTTCAAAGCAGCTTGATACAGAGGACCACAAAGATTCATGTATTCATCTCTTTTATGGTTGAAAGTTCAATTAGGTGATGATGTGTATGGTCCTGCAATATCTATACTTCCACAGCTTCCTTATGTTGATTTTCCATTGTCCCCATTCTTCGTTGTAGATTGAATCGCGAGGACTGCTTCCGTTTATATTGTTCAGTTCCAATGGTTGCGGTCAGGGAAGTTCTCCAAATGTGGTTGCAGATGATCTTGCAGATTTTATTACACCAAAACTTAGAAAGTCATCAGTTTAAAAACAAAATTTCTAATTAGCCAACTCAGAGCAAAGTATTCTTCAGCAGTTCAACTCTCATATCCTTCTGAGTGTGACAGAGAGGTAAAGAGAAAAAGATGAGAAGTTTATGACTCACTGGTTACCTTCAAAAGCCTGTCTCTGGTGAGGCCTAATCTTCTTCTGAAGAGAAAGTGAAGAAGGGCAGGCTCTATCTCCTCCATCTTTGCTAAATAGGCAATTAAGTCACCGAGATGCAACTTGAGAGAATGGGATTCTTGCTACTATTTGTAATATACAGAAACTGTTCCAAACTAACGATCAAATACAATAGAAGAAATTACCATTTGACAAGCTAAAGACAACATAAGAGCTAACATGACTTCTTAGAGAGATTAGATGTCAAGAAAAAAGGGTTCATAGGATCATATTTAGGTTCAAATATTAGGCTCTGTTCCTTACTACCTAACTTCAGATGACAAGATTCACTAACCAAATCACAAAACTTGAGTCTCCAATGCAATTTCTTCTGACAATGTAGAGATGTTCTTCCTAGAACAAGTTAGCTCTCATGCACATGAGACAAAACCAATAATGTCAAGTTAAAGAGTTAAGCAAATGTCTAGTAACAATTTTATTCCAATTTTGCACAAAATAATATGAAATTACAAGGAGCAGAACGTCTGCAATATCAGTATATACCCCAAATCAATTCAAATATGCAAAAAACTAAACGAATACTATGAAAATTTACACACATTACAACTTACAATGACAAACTGCAAAATCTGTATCTTTTTTCTTTATTTTTCATCCGATCCATTAATGACTAAATGTCAAAATTCTCCATCTGAATACTGCTCTTTAAAGGCACATAATCACCGAGATACCCACCAAGATGATCGTGTAATGCAGATTTATCAATCGCCTGATGATGAAAACTCTTGCAGACATAGTAAAACACACTCTGCACAACTAATCCCACTAGATTCACTATCACTAAAATTCCAACCAAAAAACCTCCAATCACAATCTTTGTATACAATCCATAATCATCTCCTCCATGAACCACCACTTCTCCAAAAACTCCAGCAGTAAGTCCACAAAGAGCAAGATACACAAAAACCATAGTACATGCCATATTAGTTCTTCCATTAAGCAACTCATAGCTCTTCTTCATTGCAGCAATACCATAGATTGGCTCAAGAACAGAGACTACACTAGCTAAATGCCACCAAGCAGTCATATACACATGAACACCCAAAAACAGAACGAATATCACAACCATTGAGAAAACAGCGAGAATCACGTTCTGTAGATCAATAGCTACAATCAAAATCACCAGAAACAACAAGAAGATAGAGTTGTACACAAACATCATGAGAGAAACCCAAAGGAAAGTGATGAAGAGACGCTTCAAAACCAGAGGAATCGCAGACATTGTGGATGAGAAAGAAACCGGTTTGCCTGTGTAAAGAGACGCAACGGTGAAGACAACAGCTGCTGTGGAGAGAAGAGAGAAGGCAAAGAGGAAAATGAGGTAACAAAACTGATAAACAAGGAGAAGGGTCCATTCATGATTAGCTTCAGATTGATCTACAGGAGGGTAAGAATCAAGCTGAGCTAAGATCGGTTGGGTAAAGAGGGAATGAGCAAGGATCGCGAAGGAAAGTGGGAAAATTAGGGTTAGGGTAATGAGATAAAAGGTCTTTGGAGAAAATTTGGGGATTGTGGTGGATTCACGCAATATACCTTGAACGTTGAGAAATTGAAGCTCTTCTGCAGCGAGATCCATGGCTGCAATAAGGATTTACAAAGAGAGATTGGAGAAATAAACGAAATTGATGAAGATTAAGGTGAAAAGATTGTTAAAGGAAGTGACTTTTTGAAAAAATGAAGAAAATTTTCAGAGAGATCTCAAAAGAGAGAGAAAAGACAACGACGGAGGTCCTATCCTTCTTTGACAAAAAAACAAAAAAAATAATTCTAAAATTAGAATTAAAGAGACACGAGTCCATTAAGGATCAAATTACGTTAATGGTTTTTTGTTTTGTTTTGTTTTTTTACATTAAAAATCTTTTTTCTTACATAAACTTTTTTACCAAAAAAACCGATAGTTCAGCTGGTTTGTCTCTGATCTAGTTTATCATCGGATAGTATGTTCGAATCTCACTAGCTCTAATAGAAATGATTTACCTAGATCGGTTCTTATCCATTCCATTAATATTAGAAATGAGTAAGGTTGCAAAAAACCTTTTTTTTTACATTCATTTTTATATCTAATTTTTTGTTTTTTTCTTTTTCAACAAGTAACCATTAGATCGACAACAAGGCCCGATCCATAGCCTAAGTTCTCTAAATAGAGCAGGGTAGTATTTGAACCCACCACTTCATAACTAGTTAAATTAGAGACAAACCAATTGGATTACCTGTTTCTTGATATCTAATTTTTAGTTTTTAAACAACTTTGAATGATATACTCTTTCTCATAAAAATAGTTTTATAAAGATAGTTTTGTAAAGATAGATATTGTGGAAAAAAAGTTTTAGAAAGATAAATCTCTCTATTTCCCAATATGCAGAATTGATAATGAGAATCTTCGCGTGATCGGAGAATCTATAGCATGATCCACTACTCCGGTAAAAAGTTCAAACAAAAAGCTCCAACGAGTCTCAAATATAACTTTTTTTTTGTCAACGCTAATATTAATATTAAGCTACAATGGTCGGCCTATTAACCAAATTCCTACGTAAATCTTGTAGATAGTGGAACTCATTCTCTATGGTGCATGTGCGTCTACCTATAATAAACTTACCATCGGCCAACCACTTGCAACCTTCCTCTTCCTCTGTTTAGATTATTAATATTGTTAACTAAAAAAAATGTAAATAGACAAATCATTATAGAACAAACCGTTGACGAATGCTTTTTATTTGTGTTGTGCCCTAAAATTGCTCATCATCTTCCTCTTGGTCTTTGTCTTTGTCGTCCTGATCACCATCTTAATTGTAGCGAATTTATCTTCAAAAGAACACGTTAACCTTCACGACAAAACAACCAACTCCAACATAACGAATCGATATTAAGATTCACGTTATTCTATAGAAGATCAATTCAACCACAATTAACATAACAAGAACGATTTGCTGTTACGAACATCGAAAACTCAAAGATGATCATCAATGGATCTTGAGCTCTTCAAGACTTGGCTTTTCAGGTGAATCCTCCTTCCTTCTCATAATAACAATCCTTATATATATATATATATATATATATATATATATATATATATATAAAGACCAACAATCCTAACCTAACCGACTTAACCCTAATTAAGATAAGAATTCACTAATCCCATTAAATTAAGGAATCAACAGAATAACTTGTAGAACAAGCTAATTGATCATAAGATAAATTTTAGACAATCCCTTGTTATCATAGGATTAGGAATAAGAGATAAACAGCTCTATATAAACGCCACGATTACCAAGTCATGTTTTCAATTTGACTTCAATCTTAAACTCAGAAATAAAATTTCACAAATTCTAGAAATGGAGTGCGAAATGCCTAGTCCTTTGATATGCCAGATACTCTCGCATCTTCCAATCTGCGATTCGGCAAAAACAAGCGTTTTATCGAAGAAATGTGAGTTACTTTGGTTAGATGCTGCTGAATTCGACCTAACCAGAGTTAAGTCCTTTAAACTCGGAAAAGCTTTGATGTGTTTGATGAACAAATTTATGGCGCTTAATCGCAGTTCATGCCTGGAAAACTTCAAAATAAAGTATGGGAATTCTTGTTATCCACAAAAGGAAAGTAATATAATTTCCTTTGAGGGTTCTTTTGGCTATGGAATTCAAGAAAAGAAAGAGATCAAGTATTACTATACCATGGACTGTAACAAAAGAATTTTGCTGTTGATATCTGAACTGGTTCGTCGCGGAGTTCAACATCTAGATGTTGAAATGTATCCAGATGCTAAAGATCTCATGCCTAAAAATATCTATATGAGCAAGTCATTAGTGGATTTGAAGCTCGTAAACGTGAGGCTTGAGGATCCCAAGTTCCCTGTTTCTCTACCTAATCTCAAGACTTTGCATTTAGAAAATATTACATACGAAGGTGATTGTGGAGGTAACGTGGTCATAAAGAAGTTCATTGCAGCCTCTCCTATTCTCGAAGATCTTACCTTTGTAAGTCTTTAAAATTGATGATTAATTACTCTCTATTAAACATACTAATTCATTTAAACTTATCATGAGTTTGTTGTTTTTTTTGTGGCTAGGACTTGCCTGAACCATCATCGAATCTATGGAATCCTAAAAGTAAAACAGTGCCTAAGTCTCAGTGTTTGAAATCGACTCTCGAGTGTGTTAAGATCAAGGAGTTGATATTAATGGATAAAACATGGAAAAAACTATTTAGTTACTTTCTCGAGAATTCAGCTCTTCTTAAGGAATTGACTCTAAGTTTCATACCACCTTCTAAGAATTTGATAGAACACGAAGAGATAATGCTAAGGAAGCTTATTGAATCCAAGACACTTTCTCCCAAATGTCAAGTTTTTGTGGAATTTTGTTTTACTTAAACCACCTCCGGAGGTTCTAAGCTAAGTTTCTTAAAATAAATATAAATATAATAATATTAAAGTTAAGTAAAAAAATAAAAGCCGATTGCAAAAGTTATTTATTAAGAACCGATTGCAACAAAGTTCAGAATCTTTTCTGTCATGTGTCAGTTTTTTATTAGTCAAATTAATTTACTTTTTAAATTTAAATCAAATAAATAAATTATATATATAATATTAAATTTTTAAAGTTAAGATCTCCACCGATCGAGATGCTCTTAGGCTTTGCATTTATTGACTCAATTGTTTATCAGCTTTAACATTTTTATTTTTTTGCATGCACTATAATTAAATCTAATTAAAGAAAGAACACTGCGGTTCATTTGATTTTCTCTTGATCATAAGTTTGATTAATTTTCATTTATAAACTAAAGTACACAATTGCAAACGTGAAGACTTTAATAATAAGTTGTTGGTCCAAAACAAGAAATTCAATGTATATTAAGGTTCAGTTTCTCAGGAAAATCATAGTAAGAAAGTCTTAGGCCGCAGAGACAAGACCATATCAACAAAAGATTGAGTCTCAAAATCTGAGTTTGATTTTGAGACCGCGTTTTCCAAAAAGAGGAAAGTTACGTTTACAGTTATATATGAGAGAACAAGTATTTATATATGAGAGAACAAGTATTGGGTTGGTTTTGACGTCTCTTCAAGTGTAGATGTTATAGAAGAGGTTACAAAAGCTCAAAGAATTGGGAACTACTTACTGTCTTTGTTGTTCACTTGTCTCAATTTTGTGCAGAGAGACTAGCTAGTGTTGATGGTTGAAGGGTTTGCTTGGTTCCTCACTGCTAAAACTAGGAACAATTTCCATGTAACAATGCATGGAAGATGTTGTTGGTTGGTTCAAAAGAGTCTTATATTCCATTAATGTCAGAAGAGCTTCAAAGTTTCACTAGCTGATCATGCACAAGTTCTTGATGGCTCTTAAGTAACTTGGTTGAGTTTAATCTCTGGGGTTTGTGCTCTAGCTAGTGCTTCAGCATTAGGATTTGCATTTTATAGACAAAGGCATCAAACCCTAATGATATTTTTCTAGAATTAAAAAAGAATAGTTCCAATATCCATATTAGTGTATAAAACCCTCCAATCCTTTGATATGTCATATACTCTCATATCTTCCAATCTATGATTTGGCCAAACGAGTGTTTTGTCAAAAAAAATTATGAGTTTTGTTGCTGAATTTGACCTAAACATGCACATTTAAGTACTTTTTTCAAAATTTTGATGTGTTTGATGAATAAATGTATGACGCTTAACTACAGTTCATGCCTACAAAACTTTATATTAGGATAACAAACAACTAACTACATAAACAATTTGTACAAAACAACTTAAAACAAATTTTGTACTTGTTAGATACCATGATCTAAGTAATTTATTTGTACCAAAACTTATTACAATTGATTGATCTCAATGATCAAAATCGTTCAATTATAATAAAATTTTTTTTAGCCAAATAGATAGCATTAGTAAAAATAATAATTAAAAGTGTATAAGATAGATAGCTTGTCACAGGAAGAACTCCAACACATTTTCCATAAAATTTAACAAAAATTCGACACATTCCGGAACTGAATGTAGCAGTCGAAATTACAAGCCAATTATACCAATTTACATATGATCTCGAAATCAAAAGCAAATATATGTATAAACAAAAAAAATTACTTACATTACTAGCGGTTAACACAATTGAATTGTCATGAGGATTACTTACATTACTAGAGAGCTACATGAAGCTTCTTACATCTACAAAGCTTTCTCCAACATGTCAAATTGTCGTTGATTGATATGCAGTTAGTTGCTTCTCCAGTTGAGTATTGTTTCGTTGAGTATTGTTCTATTGTCATGAAGATTGCATTAGGCTTTGCATTTTATAGACAAAGGCATCAATTTGATATAGTTTCTTGTGTTTTCTTTGATGATTACAACATACATTCAAGCTATTCATTCGAATCGATATACACTATCTGACCAGACCTTACCTGTGATTATGCTGTTCAATCCAACTTAGTAATAATTTGGAAAATAAATTTAACATTATGACTAAATTATAAAACAATTTTTTGTTACAAAATCAAGAACAAAACTAAACTAAAAACATCCAAAACAGTTTTAAGTAATTTTAGTCAAGATTTTTTTGACCTCATCTAGTATTGATCACTTGGTTTGGTCAATAATTTCTGACCAATATTCGACAAATTTTCCACCAAATCATATTTGCAACCACTAGTTTCACCAAAACATTCATGGACTTCGTCTGGTGTCTTAGCTTTTGGTTGAATCAAATTCTTCATTTTGATTTCTGATCCACCAAAGAAAGTTGTCAGAGATTACTTTCTTTCATAATCTAACTTTGTTCTTGTTCTTTTGCCTTAATAATACAAGTTTTTATTACAATGACAAAGATCAGTCGAAGCTTGATGAAGTAATTGATATGATTAAAGCTAATATATATGAAATAACACGACTAAGTACATTAAAACAGAAATAGAAAATCGAAATGCGAAACAAACTAGCTAGTTTCAAGATGAATAAGGATGATCATCATTCTCATCATAAGGCTGATTAATATCAAACCCTAATGGTCTTTTACCTTCAACTTGTGGCTCATTCACTTTCTCCATCTCAATCTTAACTTCATCATCATATTTAGAACAACTTGAACTTCTTCCTTCAGATTTAGGTGATTCCATGGCTTCATTCATCCTAATTGAAGTCAAATTCATCATGATTAAAATGTAAGCAGCTCTTTTTACTTCATCCTCAGAATCATCATCAGAACCATCATCATCATCATCATGGTTCAAATAGATCTTCTCTTGCGGAAGAGGAGGTCTAATTCCTTTCCAACTTCGATCCGGATGTCTCCTCATATGTCCAAACAAAGAGTGCATTGTTTGAAACTCTTTTCCACATAAAAAACATCTAATCAGATCTATCTCTTTCTCCTTCTCCTTCTTCACCAAACTCATCTTTCTCTTCATCTTCATCTTCTTAGGCTTCTTCTTCATCTTCCCTTTGTTATTATACTCAGTTGAGTGAATCCTCACATGACCACCATATGCCTTACCAGAACTAAACTGCTTCTCACAAATCACACAAAAGTGCTTCCTCTGTGGTGGCTGTGAAGGCTGAGGAGCTTCATCTTCATCTTTTTGTAACTTCTTCTGGTGAAAATCTTCAGAATCCGACGATGAATAATCATTATCATCATCATCATCATCATAAGGGTCTCTTGCTCTCTTCATGATGATCTTTTGGAGATGAAAGAAATTATGATACTTTTTTTTGGCTTATGGAAACAATAAATTTCATTTAAGCGAGAATTATGCAAGGGTTTTATGACTAATGGTATTCTTTCTCTTTATGTTTGACTAGGAGTCTATGAGAAGAATAGGGATTTGTAGAGATTTTTAAGCCTAATTAATTGTGATTATCCAAATTTGGAGAGATAAATAAGTAATTAAATTCATAAAACAGTGAATGACGACATAAGTTTGTTAACAAAAAAAAAAGACGACAAAAGTTTTATTTTATTATTTTTTACATATAAAAATATCTTATATATACATTCAAAATTTAAAACTCCTAAGTTTTAGTTATATATTGGTTAGATATAAAATAATTTAATTATTTTTCTGCTGAAAACAAGGAAAAAAATATATATTTGTTTCCATTTGTTTAAATTAAGGAGATTCTCTATAATTTTTTTTGTTAACTAAATATCTATAACCTTCAAGTATCATTCACTCATTTTTAATGCTAAAATCTCCCATGAAATCAAATCGACGACTAGTTATACATTTACACAAACAAATTAATAAACTCTTAATGCATAACATTAATTTGATACTATTGTTCATAATCGTGGGATTCATATCTAGATGTTAAGATTACAAATGATTCATATTGTTAGCCTCATAACAACATTTATAAGAGCCAAACATATTGGTCTCTTTGGAGGTTGAACATGTAGGGCTTCACAAACAAGAGTTTGCTGTTTCTCTAACTTGTCTGAAGATTATATACATCTTGAAAATATTTATTATCATCACTCATTAATGTTATGATTGTCTGGATTTTGTGCAGTTTATGCATGTGAAAGTCTTCCGTTTAACATTTGAACCGGCATTTAAGAGTTCTTTTTTTTTTTTTCAACATTGGGCCACAACTGATCGGCCCAGTAACCAAGTTCCTGCATAATGCAGACGGTGGGACTCGATCCCAAGACATGCAAGTGCGCCTGCCTATAAAGACTTACTAATTGCCACTAGACTAAAGACCATTTGCATTTAAGAGTTCTCTATGAATCTTATATATTAAGCCGGAGACACTTTTATTTTTTATCAATAAATTATAAGATAAAATTAACATAAGATTTCATAATTAGCTTTAAAAATAAAATTAAGGTAAGTTTTATTACAAATTTTTAATTATAGTCTTCATAGATTCAAAATTAATAAAGATTTAATACAAAAAATTCTAAAAAATTTTAAATTTAATAAAATATATTGGATATAAATTCGGTTCGGGTTTGGATTTGGTTTTTTGGCTACAGAGATTTAGGACCCGTATTTGATATTTTGTCGTGTTCGGTTTATCTAATTCGATATTTTTGTCGGGTCCAGTTCATCTAATTCAGTTCAGTATAGATCGAACTCGCGATCGGGTATATTTATATAAAACTTTAAATTTTTTAAAAGTAATAGAAAAACTATAAATGAAAAAATTAGTTCTTGATTTGGTTTCGGTTCGGGTTTGGATTCAGTTTTTCGGATACATAGATTTAGGACCTATTTGGGTATTTTATCGGTTTTGGTTCCTCTAATTTGGATTGATTTTGTTTCAGGTCTCAGGCATCTAAAACAACGTTTCGTAAATAAACACAGATTAATAATCCAATCAAAATAATCAAATCTCGTGTTATAACATAGTGTATAATCCTAGTTCTCATGAATAAATTAGAGTTCTTTTTTTCATTTGCAATTATAAATTATCTTAGAGCATCACATGATTGAATCTTTAATAAATGTAATATCTGTATTTAAAGTTTCCGGTATTGTTTCTGATAAATAGTTTAAAAAGCAAGCTAAATTGGTAAACCCGGTATTGCAGCTTAAACCGGTAAAATCAAAAATACAAACCAAAAATTAAATGAATCTAAACCAAGTCAAATAAATCAGTACAACAATAAAAAATTGATTAGTACAAGTTGAATTTCATAAGTCTTTATTTATTTTATTGTAAACCAAACCACTCAATACAATAAAACAAAATCTCTACAAAGTCTCAAACGTAGAATCAAAACACAAGAGAAGATAACATATTTGAATCTATTAAACTAATACGAAAAGAAAAACTAAAGGAATGAAGCTGAGTCCGATCCAAGCAACAGAGTTTGAAGCTGAGCTAACTGGAGCTGGTGATGGTGATGGTCCCATATTACTAACTAGTGTATCAACCACTGAAGATGGTGCAGGAGAAGAAGAAGAGCTTGGTGATCGGACCGGTATAAGTACTGGAGCTGCAACGTGTCCCAAGGAAGCTGGCATGACATGAACTTGAAGCTTTTGTCCCATATCACAGTGACCAGGTGTTCCACATATGTAGTATTGAATCCCTGGTTTGGTTAGATTAATCGTATCAAATCCGGTTTGGTATCTTGTTATCGGTTTAGACGCATCACATAACTCAAAATCATCATGAGTGACTTGAGTTAGGTCATGGAAACCATTGTTGTATTCAAAGACCAAAGAATCTCCGACTTGAAAAGTCTTTGAAGAAGCCCAAGTCTCGTAATTAACACCCATCATCGTCCATCCTCGTGAATCACCGACTTTGTGAACAGTTCCTCCAATGGAAGAAACTCCCAAAACAGCCATGAGAATTAGCAGAGAAGTGAAGAAGACTTTGCTCTTAGTGAAAGCCATGATCGAAGAGAGAACAATCTGAGAGAGATAAGTAATAGAATCAATTTTTGTTTGGTGAATGATGAAGAAGGGAGTAAGAGTCTTTATATAGAAGCTAGAAAAAGTAGGTTTCGAGGTTTCTTGTTGGTGAAGTTTCCTATTCCTAGTGAATATAGGTTTTCGTTCTAAGTAAATTTTCCTTTTCTTTTTCTCCTTCCAGAATTGAATTGATTTGGGCCTTGACCCAAGTTTTTTGTTTTCCATTTCTGTTTCTCCGATTCTTGTAATTCTTCTTATTCCGTTTCTTTAATTAATGTCTAATGTGATGAAAAATAATCCACATTGAAACGATCACGAAAACATTATTCAAATAAAATTTTAATATATAACACATATAATATGATGACTGACTTATTTGTACGAAATATACACATAGTTAAATATCTAGAATATATACATGGTAACTGAATAATTCATATTGAGGCAACAAACATGTTATAATAACAACATATTAATTCAATTTAAATATTTAGCATATATATATATATATATGATGATTGAATTACCCATATTGAGATGGCAAATCAGCTTCTATAACAACATATAAATTGAATTAATACAGATCAAAATATGATCACACTAATTATGTTAAAAACTGATATAATAATGACAGTATAAAATATGATTTAGCCAAAAAAATATGGGAAATCTTTAAATAAATTTTGAAAAGTAGAAACTTTAACTATTGATTTATCATTCATCAATTTGTCAGACTTGTCTAGATATGGTGCTTTTGAAGCATATGCAATTCATGCTTTGTATCTATCAAAAGAATTTTTTTTGTTTTGTTGTGAGAACTGTGAAGTTTCTAAAACCGGTTTAATTGTATTGTTCTTGACTTTCAAGGTTTTTATTTAGCGTTCTAGAATATCTCAAAAAATAGCAAGAACTGTACTGTTGTTGACTTTTAAGTTTTTTTTCTCTAAAGTATCTCAAAAACAGCAACATTTGTTGATAAGTCAAATGACTTTAAGGTTTTTTTGTCAAAAGACAGAATTTTCTTTTCCTTTTAATCTTTTTAATCCAAGAAGCTTCTTCTGCTTCTTTGTTGACTCAGTAATTTTCTATTAGTTACGTATAATCGAAGAGAACAACTCATGGCTAGAACAACTCAAGACTCTCTCTATCCTCATGGTTAACCTTATCTTACATTTATTCATCAGGTTATTAATTTTGTTGTCAAGTAAACTTAGATGTAAGATCGTCTAACGTTTTTGAATGTTTCTGGTTACTTTTTTGAGTTATTAACTGTGTTTTTTCTTATTCTTCAGTGTACATCAACAATGGCAACATCATTCCGCAACTTCATATCACAAAAACTTGATTCTCAGTTTCCTGCAGAATCAGGAAGATACCATCTTTATATCTCTTATGCTTGTCCATGGGCTTCAAGATGTCTTGCAATCCTGAAACTCAAAGGGCTTGACAAAGCAATAAGCTATTCGGTTAGTAAAGAATCGTTTTTCTGCATAGTCGTCTCAATGTTTTTACAGAACATAATCTGATCGGTTTGTTTATTAATTAGTCTGTTCAACCACTTTGGAGAAAGACCAAAGAAAACGATGAACATATGGGATGGGTTTTTCCAGATTCAGATACAGAGGTTCTTGGAGCTGATCGTGATCATATCAATGGTGCCAAAAGCATAAGAGAGCTTTATGATATCTCTAGCTCGAACTATAAGGGAAAATACACTGTTCCTGTAAGTTCTTTTCAATCCATGGTGTGGCTTTATTCTATGTTCTTGTTCTGTTTCTCTATTATAAGTTTCGGATTTTTCGTTTCTTTGTTTGTGGTAGGTTCTTTGGGATAAGAAACTTAAGACTATAGTTAACAATGAGAGCTCTGAGATACTCCGAATGTTCAGTACCGAGTTCAATCATATTGCGGAGAACCCTTCTTTTGATCTTTATCCTCCTGAACTCCGAGCCATAATCGATGAAACTAATGAATGGATTCATGATGAGATCAATAATGGTGTTTATAAATGTGGGTTTGCTACTAATCAAGCAACCTATGATTTGGTAAAGCAACATTGCAAACTTACTAATCAATATGCTAAGCAAAAACTTGATTCCAACATGTTAGTTTGTTTCTGTGATTTGCAGGCTGTGAAACAATTGTTTGATGCATTAGACAGATGTGAAGAAATACTTGGAAAACAAAGGTTTCTTTGTGGAAACACTTTAACTGAATCAGATATCAGATTATTCGTCACTCTCATAAGATTCGATGAGGTTAGTTTAGCTCAACTGTTACATTTTCAGGTTTTTCTGTTTATGTTTCTGAGAGAACTTTGTTTTTGCAGGCTTACACTGTGATCTTCAAATGTGATAAAAGACTCATAAGAGAGTATGCGAATCTCTTTAACTACACCAAAGATATCTTCCAAACCTCGAGATTGATCAGTACAGTAAAGATGGATCATATAAAGCAAAATTACTTTGGAAGCTTTCCTTGTATAAACCCTCTTGGGATCATTGCTCATGGACCAAACATTGATTACTCTTTGCCTCATGATCGCCACAGATTCTCTTAAATTAAATGAGCTATTAGTTATACGCATGTGTGTCAGTGTGTGTGTGAAAGTTGCAAGTCTTGTTTGTGGTATATGTTGAGCAATGTGTATTCGATTAATTCTTACAAAGATTAAATAGACAAATCAACCGTAATTTTCTTGGTCTTTTACTAATTATTGCAGAGGAAACAATATTAGTAATGGGCTTCAGAAAGGAAGTTAGTTTGTATCTATTAGGTCTTAGACCCCTCTCTAGGCTTTATCATCTTCGGATTTTATTGAACCTAGGAGTATCTTCTCTTCGTGAGAAAACTTTTCAAAGCTTGAAGTGAAATCAATCTGTCTTCACCTATTTGGTATGTTCAACTGCCTTTTATGGCGACAGAATTAGGAATGGTTCATCACTCTTTTCGGAGGCAAGAGTCCAATTCCAGCCCTTATCAAACATTCTATTGTGTTTGAGTTACTCAACATGGAACTATCAGTTTTTATCTATTAATGCTTTGTATTTTGTTCTTTATGCTGATGTATTCAAAAACGTTTAAGTAATAGGATCAGTAGTATGACAAAAAAAAAAAAAGACAAATCAACCGTAAGTATTCTTAATCAAGTCTCCAAGTAGACTATACTCTCACTTTGATCCATGAACATGACATCAAAACGTGTATACTCTTTGTCTTTTCTAAACCACTTTTCCGGTACACCCTTAACTTCAATCTTTCTCATATCATTGGTTCGCAGATCATAAGAGAGAATGTATAAAGGAGAAATTAAATCCTTTGGTTTGAAGATAACCTTACCACTTTGAGTTGTACGGTTGACCTTGAATATAGTGTCGACGTTATTGATTAAATCAAGATGACAAGGCTGCAAAACCAGAGTCTTGTTGGTCCATTCTTCGTTTCCCACATCATTCAGAACCTTTAAATCGATTACACCTTTGTCTTTAAGATGAGTAGTGTCAAGAAGACCGATTTTTCCATCGTATATCTCTAATAGATCCACTTTATTCCTCACCGTTGTGGATCCATAGCAAGGTACTTGTATAATTTTGAACTCTTCGGATCGAATGTTGAAACTCACAAGCACAAAATTAAACATATCAAAGCAAGCTAGGTAATATATAACCCCATTGATAGATACTCCTCTCATGTTAATAATGTAAGGACGACAAAAATCTGCTGAGGTTAGAGTTGCCTTTTTCCAACAACCTCCTCCTAGGACAAAAATCCAATGCTCTAGCATTCCGTTTAAGGTAATTAAGCTGAGTACTTTGAACTGATTAGTAACAGGGTCGTGTCCAAAAAAGTAGTAGACTTTTGTTGTAGTTATGCCGGATTTTAGGGTAGGTAAGGTGACAAGTTGTCTAGTTGCAGGGTTAAAGATACGAACCTTTCTCCACCTAATGTAACACATGAAGCCTCCAACAGTTTGGAAGATGTAGTGTCCTCTTCGTGGGTTGGTTTGATGAGGGTCAACAATAAAGGAAGTCAACGGACTAGTAGGGTCGGGAACTGACGATAAGACCACACTTTTACGGTATTGGAGTTGATCAACTAAACACATGTAAAGACGAGGACGTGGTCGAGATGGGACTGTAAGGAAACGGCTGGTGAAATATATGGAAGAGATGAATGATGACCAAAGTTTTGAGACGCACTTGAATCTCATTAGGGTTTTAGCTGGTAATCTCGTAAGGATCTCAGCCATTAACACATCTTTGGGAATTTTAAGTGCTTTTTTTCCTCTTGATCTCCTCGTCGTTCCTCTTGATCTTCTCTCTTTACCTCTCATCCTCGATTTTGACAAACTACCGATACTTAACAATAAAATCACTGATATATATATATATATATATAATTTAGGTAGGAGTCTCTCTGAGTTTTAGGAAGTATTTACTTATATATATATATATATAAGAGATAACCATATCTATCGGTGGATAACTTCACAATTTTAATCAATAAAATAATAATATTTTTAGATGTATTTTTAATTTTTATTTAAATTGTTAAACCACCATTACTGGCGGTATTTAAGCCATTTCTTAGTGTCAAAAACAAAAAAAAAATGATTAAAGAAATTAAAAAGTTAAGGATCATTTCTTAATTAAGAAACGATTTATGATTTGAGAGATGCAGACGTGACATAACGTGATTGGTCAGAGAAGTGCATATAAAAGCGAACGAAAAAAAAATTCACAAACCATAAAATTTTCTCTCTATTTCGTCTCTCTGGTTCTCTCTCGCGATGACGAAGGCGATTGAGAGCATTATATTAAAGTGGGACTTTTATTTCGACCGTATTATAAATTTTAGGATAACATTAACATATGTTTTGTAACAACCATTAAAAATAGGATTAATGTGAGGTTTGTTATAAATTTCTATATAAAAGTTCAATACAAACAGATATTTAATAGTAAAAATCAGAAAGATTACTAGTGAGAATTTTAAAAATACCTTTTTGACATGCTCATTTTCAAAACCTACATTTTTCTTTCGGAATTAGGAAAGAGAAATAAGCATGAGAGGGTATTTTTGAAAATGAGTATTATCAAAAAGGGCATTTCTTAAAATTTATAAAAAATTAAAATTAATAAAAGGACACGAAGCATAGATTTGGTTGTTGATTCGGTTGTGGTTCGAGTTTGAATTCAGTTTACTGAATATATAGATATAAGATCCATTTATGGTATTTTGTAGGGTTCGATTCTTCTAATTCGGTATTTTGTTTTTTTTGGTTTAAAATTTATTTGAGTATTTTTATTTTTCTGATATGATTCCGTTTAGTATAGATGAAGTACAAGTTCATATATTTTTATGTTAAAATCAAAATTAATAATAATAATAATAACAATATTGAAAATCTAAAAACTGAAATTTGATTCTTAATTAGATTCCAGATCAAATTTAGTTTTTAGGACACATAAATTTAATATTTATTTATATGTTTTGTTGAGTTTGGTTCATATAATTAGAACATATTTTGTTTTGAAATTTAGACCTCTAAAATAACACTAAACTATGAGATTTTTTTTGTCAACTTTTCTATAATTAGATCGACAAGACCCAATCCATGTGAGGTTTTTTTAAAAATCAAAACAATTAAATCTCATATTATATTGTCCCGTATAATCCTAGTGGAGTAATAGAAAATTTTATTTGGAGCTGCAGTCAACAACAGCAACATCTGCTTTTTGTATCTTTCGATCTCACCTCGTGCTCAGGTAATTTTTTCCATTCTCCTTTCTTCATAAATCATGAATTGTGTTTTGACTTTTACTCAAATTCAGAAGCTTTCGATCTGGATTCTGTGTTGAATGATCCTAATTACAGAATTGAGAAAGTAAAAATCTTGTTTTTTGAAAGTCTGATTCGTTTCAAGATCGTTTCTTTAGAGAGATCATGTGAAGATTGTAAAAGTTTCTTTTGATTTTTCTTATGCAGAGTAATGGCTAAGTCTGGGGTTGATGAGACATCAGAATCTGGAGCTTTTGTAAGAACAGCATCAACATTTCGTAACTTTGTTTCACAAGATCCTAATTCTCAGTTTCCAGCTGAATCTGGAAGATACCATCTTTACATATCTTATGCTTGTCCATGGGCTTGTAGATGTCTCTCTTACTTGAAGATCAAAGGACTTGATGATGCAATCAGCTTCTCGGTTTGTTACAATTCATTGCTCTACTTTTGCTGTTTCCATATTGGATTCAGGATGTTAAACCTTAGCTCTGTCATTTGATTTTGAGTAGTCAGTTCACACAATTTGGGGAAGAACCAAGGAAACTGATGATCATAGAGGATGGATTTTCCCTGGTTCAGATACTGAGCTCCCTGGAACTGAGCCTGACTATCTTAATGGTGCCAAAACTGTTAGAGAACTCTACGAGATTGCTAGCCCCAACTATGAGGGCAAGTACACAGTTCCTGTATGTTTGATCTCTTTGTGAACTCTCTTGTCTTGATCTCTTTGCGAACTCTATTGTCTCTCTGTTGTCCTGTTTTATGTATGTTTTTTTGATATACTATGATGTCAGATTCTGTGGGATAAGAAGCTTAAGACAGTAGTTAACAATGAGAGTTCAGAGATAATCCGGATGTTCAACAATGAGTTCAATGGTATGGCAAAAAACCCGTCTCTGGACCTTTATCCTTCTCATCTCAGAGACACAATCGATGAGACCAATGAATGGATTTTCAATGGGATAAACAATGGTGTTTACAAATGTGGTTTTGCTAGGAAACAAGAGCCTTATGATGAGGTATAAAATCCACAATGTCTATATTGTTTTACCAGTTAAGCCATCTGAATCTTGAAAATTGATCACCTAACCTTTGCAGGCAGTGAATCAGTTATTTGAAGCCGTTGATAGATGTGAGGAAATACTCGCAAACCAACGATACATCTGCGGAAACACTATCACTGAAGCAGATATCCGATTATTCGTTACACTCATAAGATTTGATGAGGTATTTGAATCAATTATTTCCAAAGATGAACCTCATCAGAGTATTGACATCATCTGATTTTGTGTTACAGGTTTATGCAGTTCACTTCAAATGCAACAAGAAACTCTTACGAGAGTATCCAAACATCTTCAACTACATAAAAGACATCTACCAAATCCAGGGTATGAGTAGCACTGTGAACATGGAACACATTAAGCAACATTACTATGGAAGCCACCCTATGGTAAACCCGTTTGGTATCATTCCTCTTGGCCCGAACATTGATTACTCTTCACCTCATGACCGCGACAGATTCTCTTCATGAAAAACCAAACATAAAGATCAGTGTTTTATCACATGTCCTAAAAACAACAGCCCTGAAAGAAACATGTCTTTGTATTGAGTTTAAAAGTTATACATGTGTGTGAGTGTATACTTGTGAGTGTGTGTTTGGAGATTAACCTGCATTTTGAACAGTTTGACACATATCATCATCTTCTATAAAAGTTTTGTAATATGCTTATTGTGTTGAATATGAAAAGGAGTGTGTGAACATGATGATATCTCAGTATCTCTTAATGACGTTTGAGTGTGATCACACTGATTTTGAAGATAGGTATACGAAAATAAACATTATTGAATTTCTTTTTAATATTTTATCCATTTTTTATTTCTTCCTATGGACAAATGGCTTGTTTAAGAAATTATAAATGAAATCAATAATCGTCTACTCTTTTTCTTGTAGTAACTAATTGTTGACAAGAGGACATGTGAGTTAATGATTATGTCCTCTTACAAATTCTCATATATTAAAGTTTCCAATTGACAAGAAAAAAACATTAATCTAGAAATAATTAGAAAAAAAAGAAAAAAACAAACTACTATGTTTTTTTTACTATTAAACCACAACTAACCGGTCTAATAACCAAATTCCTATGTAATTTAGACAATAGGACTAATATTGTTTTATAAATTACTATTTAATCCCATGTATTTTTTTTTCTTTTTCTTATGTACATTTTTTATTTGAAAATTTGGTAAACTCATAATAACACCAATTTTTATTTTAGATTTTTTTACATATCATTTTTTTACATATCATTGAACAATTTCGAAATTTTGTATATTTTATCAGATTTTTAATCATTTTATAACAAGCCATAATTATTTCAAAAATAATAAAAAGTGGAATTATATATTGGCAAAACAAAAGAGTCTTTATCCTCCGATATTGTTTTCGGAAAAAAAAAAAAAAAAAAAAAGTCTCCGTCGTCCACTCTCAAGCTCAACGAAATTCTTGGGTCCTCTCCATTATTACATTTCTTCCCCACAATCCGTTGAAATCGATCTTCTCGAAAGAGTTTGTAGTTTTACGACATGAGTAGATATAACACTACTGATCGGTTAGTTCTTCTTTCTTCTTTGTCGACTGGAATATACCTCAAAATTCCCAAGTTACTCCTTGAAATTTCATTGAATTACTCCGTTTGTTCCACTCAATTTCTTAGTTCTTTTCTGGGTTTGTGATGATTTTCACTCTACTACACAATTATCGTATAAAGCTGTAACCTTTTTAGATACATAAACTAATTTGGATTCTTAGAGACTTTGGTGTTATTCCACTTGTTTTTGATTATTCTCTTGAATATGGTTTTTGCTTCAATCTGTTTATGTTGATTCTGGATGGATGTGATGAATTGTGTTCTAGTCTATGTTAACGAACTAGTTAGTATTTTAACTAATTTTATATGATTCACTTTAGTATAGGTTGGTAATTTTATCATCATAGTAGAGGTTAAAGATGGAAGGGAAAAGATTGGATCTTAGATTTCATCATTCTGTATCATCACAATCTGTGGAGTCTGCATTGGAATTGGATAAAAATGGTTACCATCATTTCAAAACTGCTTCTTCGTCACCTCTTCAACCGTTTCCATCGGCTGGTCAGCATCCTGAAAACAGTGCTGCTGCTTACTTCTCTTGGCCTACTTCAAGTCGATTGAATGATTCAGCTGAAGACAGAGCAAACTATTTTGCAAACCTTCAGAAAGACGTTTTGCCTGAAACTTTTGACGGTTTACCTACCGGGAAGAAAGCTACTACATTGCTTGAATTGATGATGATCAGAGCGTTTCATAGTAAGAATTTACGGAGGTTTAGCCTTGGTACAGCTATTGGATTTCGGATTCGACGAGGTGTTTTAACAAATATAGCGGCTATTCTTGTCTTTGTTGCTCGGAAAGTTCACAAGCAATGGCTTAACCCTCTTCAGTGTCTACCTACAGCCTTGGAGGTTAGATTTCTTTTTCCCATGGTTCTTCAGGGGTTTATCTTTACTTTCCGCTGAACTTATTTGGTTTGAATAATCTTCCGATTACACTTTCTATTAGATTTCTTATGTTAGCTTTTAGTAACGTAGATATTGCAGAACTGAACATAGTTGTATAATGTTTACAATGCTGCCTGATTAAGTTCTGTATTGGAATCCCTTTATCCTTAAAGTATCTTTCTTTGACAGGGTCCTGGAGGAGTATGGTGTGATGTAGATGTTGTTGAGTTTCAGTATTATGGTGCACCTGCGCAAACGCCTAAAGAGCAGGTGTATACAGAGCTTGTTGATGATCTAAGAGGCAGTGGTTCGTCTATAGGATCTGGTTCACAGGTAACTTTTATACTGAACTTGCATATATTTTTGTACAACCAACATCTTAATACAAAACATTATCTGGCCATGCCTCTGTTGTAGGTGGCGAGTCAAGAGACATATGGAACCTTGGGTGCCATTGTAAAGAGTAAAACAGGCATCAGACAAGTTGGTTTCCTAACAAACCGGCATGTTGCAGTTGATTTAGACTACCCAAGCCAGAAAATGTTTCATCCATTGCCACCTAGCCTTGGACCCGGAGTCTATTTAGGTGCAGTGGAAAGAGCAACTTCATTCATTACCGATAACCTGTGGTATGGCATTTTTGCTGGAACCAACCCAGGTAGTCCGGTAACATAGTATATCATAACTTGGACGGTGATTTCTAATGGTATAGCACATTCTCATTATCTTTTTTCTTCTCTTTTCTGCAGAAACATTTGTTCGAGCTGATGGAGCCTTCATTCCATTCGCGGAAGACTTTGATATGAATAATGTAACCACAACTGTCAAAGGGATTGGTGAAATCGGCAAGATCCATGCTATTGATCTACAGTCTCCAATTAACAGTCTAATAGGAAGAAAAGTTGTCAAAGTTGGAAGGAGCTCTGGTTTGACCACCGGGACCATAATGGCTTACGCGTTGGAATACAATGATGAAAAAGGGATTTGTTTCCTAACCGATTTTCTTGTTGTTGGTGAAAACCAGCAGACTTTTGATCTCGAGGGTGATAGTGGAAGTCTTATACTGTTGGCCGCAGGCGATGAGAAGGATGAGAAACCGCGACCTGTTGGAATTATTTGGGGAGGAACAGCTAACCGTGGACGGTTGAAGCTAAAAGTAGGGGAACAACCTGAGAATTGGACAAGTGGAGTTGATCTTGGCAGAGTTCTTGACCTTCTTGAACTTGAGCTCATTATATCCAATGAGGGTCTTCAAGGTCTGTGTCATCGCTTGGGTTCTTTTTGTTGAACTTTTAGTATATACTGTTTCGGTCAATGTATCTTTTGGTCAGTGCAGAGGCGGTGCAAGAACAGAGAAATGGTATCATGTGTGCGGGCTTGGATTCCACGGTCGTGGAATCATCTCCTGGTGTGCACAATATTTCAAGGTGTAAAACAGGTGAAAACTTTGAGCCTATAAACTTGAATGTACAGCAAGTTCTAAGCGAAGAAGATAACTCAAACATTCAGCCAGAGTTCCAAATTGAAGACGTGTTAGAATCAGCCGACGTGATTGAAGAACACCAGTTCATTCCAAGTTCAAGCAACAACATATCATTAATCCACCAGAAAAGTAATGGACCAGAGAATCTTGAATCTACGAACCTGTCTTCGCTTAAGACTTTTAGCTCAGGTGATGAGATTGGCTTTTCTTTGGAGTTAGGTGAGTCTGATGGAAAGAAAAGAAAGCGAACCGATTCATCGAATGGTTCTCAAGAACCATGAAGAGTGGAGATCATGAGACTTCAAAACATATCAGAGATTCAACAATACCATCATTATTATTTTTCCACTGCATTTTTCTCCAGAGGAAAGATATTCAGAATAGCATTTATAATGGCCAATGCCAAGGATAATTATGAGCAAATATGTGTTGGTGGATTATGAACACCTGTAATTTTGTTGTACCACAAGAACATCTTGAAGCATAAGCTATTGCAATGAAGCCTTCTAAACCTTATATTATTTGACTGACATCATGCACAGAATTGTAGACATAATAGGTACACAAAAATATGAACTAATCTTACAAACCCTTGCTGGATTGACAATACTGATCGAAACTAATGTGTTGCTACTCCTCGATAGATATATTGGGCCAACCTTGGTCAGCTTGAAACTTTACATATTCAGCTAGAAGCTTGATTTCTTCATCCTGCAACCGCGGTCCAAAGGTACATTGTCCTCTAGGTGTGCATTTCTCCCCAAATCCCTGAAGTAAATCATCAGACACATATCTCTTCAGATCATTCATCTAAATGGAAGGGAATCAAGTTTATACAAGGAAGCTCTTGTAGAGGATCTCACCGGCATTCTTCCCTTTCCGAAGTAAGTAACACGATATATCTCTTCCTCTGTATTAACTCCATTTCTGTAAAGGTAATTGCAAATCAAAAATGATCTGTGTAAACAATTTTTCCTATCAACTTTGTCAGAGCAGTGCATTGATTCTTTTACCTATCGAGGTCACTTGTGAAAAGCGTTGCACCCTGAAAAAGTAGAGAGTATGAGCTTAATTGACATTGGAATATGGAATAGAAATATGACCCGAAAAGAGATTGGCTCAATGTGTTTTTATGAAATGTTTTTCACTCACTGGTTGAATAATGTTTCCACCTGTATCATGACAACCTATACAAGCTCTATTAAACAATGTTGCTCCTCTTTGTATATCCAAAGTTTGCCCAAGAGATTCTACATCACAATGCCCACAAAAGCAAGAAACTTTCATGAACACATTTAGTCTATAGATCTTTCAATTCCATATATTGCACTCAACGATACTTGATTACACAGTTGTTATCCGGTTGCAGAATCCAGATTCCATATCTCAATAATTCCAACAAAGAAACATTCTTGAATGAAACAACAAATTCAGACAGGATATGCTCAAAATCCTCATCAAATTCACAAGCCATGACTGAGAAAAGTGTAAAACACAACTACTTTCTGTTATGTTAAATCATTGAACATATGAATTCCTTAAAGAGAGAGTTATTCTGCAATGTCTCAAATAACATTAGAATACTCTAAAGGTGGAAGCTTTGGGCGGACGAAGTTCACCTGGAGGGTAACAGATGGGTGAAACAGCAAGTAGAACCGCCGTGAGCGGCGGAGCTAACCTCTTAATCAGAAAGTTCAAATCTTTGATGCGGTATTTCAACTCTTTTTCTCCTCCATTGCCCTATCGAACGAATATGTAAACTTGGAATCAGTATGTACTAAACCATATCTATCATAATGTACAAAGAGATAGAAAGTAAAAGAGAACCTTGTGGGAGGAACAATAAAGCTTGTAGCTGAGAGCAGAGGCACAAGAGAGAAGACTCATCTCGATAGATCAAGTTTGGAACTTGGCGTCTCAGCTTTCTTGGTGATTTAACCGGTTTGGTACACCTGGTTTGGGTAAAACCAAATTGGTTTTTAGAAAAATAAAAGAAATGTTTGACAATTACCAAGAATAAAAAAAAGTCATGTCACTAAATTAATTTTTTATTTATTAAAGTCATACTTTTCAACTATAATATATGTTTAACTGATTTTATAATTATGTTAAATTTTAGTTTTACTAATTTATTAAAATCAAAGCTTTCTATTCATATAAAACCTTTTTCAGGAAATATTAAATGTTAACATGATAGTTTAAAATATTTTTATAAAACAAAAATTAAAATTATTTGACGAAGCAAGTGGCCTTTAGCCTAGTGGCATGTAGTAAGTCCATGAAAGGCAGTCGCACTTGCATGTCTCGAGATCAAGTCTCGCCGTCTGCATTATGCAATGATAATTTGCCGAATGATAGGTGGTCAATGGTAGTGGCCACTTTACAAATCCTAAGGTGCACATGTTCGAATCTTTCAGATGCAAGAAGAAAGAATAAAGAAGATTTTAGAATATGAGTTTTGGCTATAGATCGAGTCTTGTCAATCAAATTATAGTAAATTTGACCCAAAAAAAATTAAAATAATTTCCAGCGTTTTCACTACTATTTTCAAAAGTATACAAAAATAGCATATCTTTTCTTTATGTATATTGGGTTTGTTATAAAAATATCAAACATTAACATATGTTGTTTTCATATTAACATCACATAATTATAATATCAAAACAACATAACATTACAAGATTCTTAGAATCGAACTCGAAAAACAACAATCACTTGACCAAAAACAATTCCTCACATAAAAACAAAAATTAATACTATCAACTTATATAAACATAGTAAAGTATTAATTTCCTTTGACAAGTATGGCCTTAGCAGCTTTCAAGTTGCGTAACACATCTCTCATATTTATTCGACCACTAGCTGCATACACAGTACAAGCCAATCCAACTTCCAAACTTTTGTGAAGGCAATCAAGTTTTGTATGAAGTTGTGCACCACAAACATTGTCAATGAGTCCCTTAAGTTTAGGATCAATCACTTCCATAATCTCATTGTTTTGAAACCCATAACTTATCCATTTTACCAAACTTTGATCTCCTTCAAAGCTCTTGTCCATTGGGCTTCTCCCACTAAAAAGCTCTAACAACATCACTCCAAAGCTATACTCATCTCCTGCTTCTGATGGCTTTTCTCCAAGCCCATACTCTGCATTTGTAATCCACATAATTTATGAAATCGATTTATTTCGACATACGATAGTACCAAATGCACCCTAGATTAAGATCTTATGTTATATTGTTATATGTATGAGATATTAATTTTTTTAAAATCAATATTACTCATTCACAGCCTAAATGCTTCAACTGAAGCGGACAAGATTCGAACACACCACCTAGTGTCTAGCTAAATCAGAGACAAGTCAATTGGGTCATCTGCTTTTTGGCGAGTTCTAAACTTATATATCCCAATAATAATTCCACCTTAAAACCTTACTTATTTCTGTTTAAATTGGTTTACTATAAATTAGGTTGTTGAGGAAATATTATAAATATTTGATTTTTTGGATCAAATGACACTAAATATGATGATGTTTCTATGTTACTCTTAAGAATGAATAAACTAACCTGGAGGAATATAACCAATGGAGCCTTTCAAGACGTGTGTGGAGCTGATAGAAGCTAGACAATTAGCATCCGAAGCATCAAACAACACACGAGCCAGTCCAAAATCGCCAACTTTTGCGACCATATCTTCGTCTAGAAGGATATTGCTTGGTTTTAGATCACAATGAACCACAGGAACCTCACAATCATTGTGCAAATAATCCAATGCTGATGCAATGTCTATGGCTATATTCACTCTCTCTTCAAGTGTTAACCCAACACTACCATCAGCTTTTATCTTCTTACCTTTGATCCATTCGTCTAAGTTTCCATTGCTCAAAAACTCATACACCAAAGCAAGAAACTCGGTGTTTTTGAAGTCTATGCTTGAGCAAGAAGTTACTAGTTTCACAAGATTCCTGTGTCTTACATTCCTCAAAGCCTCACACTCTGCAATAAAGCCTTTGTAGTATTCGTTTGCTTTGAGATCGATGACTTTAACCGCGACATCAACCCCTTGTATTATCCCTTTGTATACCGATCCAAAGCTTCCGATACCGAGAAGGTTTCTAGGGTTGAAATTCTCAGTAGCTCTCCTGAGCTCATCATATGAGACATTCATGAATGGTTCCTTGAGAAGTGAACCTGATGATGCAGGTTTGATGGACTTTCTTGCTTTTCTTTTCACAATAAAGAAAGTTATCACGCATATGGCAATAAGACCTAGCCCAATGGTGATCATGGTTGCTTTCAAAAGCTTTCCATGCGTCGGACGTTTTCGACAAGCATTGTGGATGCATAGCTTTGAGTTTCCCTCCATATATGCATTAAAACTATCCTTGAAAATTCCACCATTTGGGATCCATCCTTCAAGATTGTTGAATGACAGATTTAAGAACTTCAAAGCTTGTAAATCTTGTAATTTGAGAGGAATACGACCAGAGAATTGGTTTGACGAGAGATCTAGAAACTCTAGACCTTTAACTCCGGCTAATTCCTCCGGTATCGATCCAGAAAGATGATTCCTCGCCATGTTTAGTTTCTCCAAGCTTTGACAATCTTTGATAGATGAGGGAATGTTGCCTGAAAACTTGTTATCTGAGAGATCTAGACTCACAAGGCTTTCAAGACGACTTACATCTTGAGGGATTGGACCAGAAAATAAGTTTTTGGATAGATTCGAGAGGGAACTCAAGCTTGGCAGGTTAAGAACGCCATTTGGTATGCTTCCATTAAGCCTATTGTTGGATAGGTCCATGGATAACACATTCTTGAAGTTTTCGAAAGATGATGGGATCAAACCTTCTAGCTTGTTTTGAGATAGATTGATCTCAGTTAGCTCGCCAAGATCGCCAACAGAATCAGGGATTGTTCCAACAAGTTGATTCCTTGCAAGTTCTAGGACTTGCAACCCTTTAAAATTTCTGATTTCTTGAGGGATTTCACCAGTGATTGAGTTATCACTCATGTTAAGAAGCGTCAAGCCTGTGAGATAGCCAATGGATTTAGGAATTGTACCCGTGAATCGGTTTCCTCCCATGAATAGTTTTGAAAGATTCTTTGAGAGATTCCCAATAGATTCTGGAAGAACACCCTCCAAGAGATTTCCATCAAATGCAAGAAAGTTAAGTTGAGAGCTGTTACTCAATGACTTGATAAAGTAATCAAGATTTTGATCTCCACCCCAAACTATCTTGTTGAATCCAATGTTATACATCTCTAGGAATGGAAGATTGCCTAGCCCTGGTGGTATAGTCCCTTCTAGAAGATTGTGCGCGGCCCGGATCACCTTGATGTTTGTGAGATTATGTAGAGAAGCTGGAATCTTTCCGGTGAATTTGTTGAAGCACATGTTGAAAACCAAAAGATTTGGAAGTGTGTCTCCTATGTTGCTAGGAAATTGACCCCATAAGTTGTTTGAAGCAAGAACCAAAGAGACTAGAGAAGTGATGTTGTAGATAGAAGGAGGAATAGTTCCTGTGAGGTTGTTTATGGTGAGATCAAGGACTTGGAGCTTTTGAAGACGACCCAAATCGTAAGGAATTGGACCACTTAAAGAGTTTGTGCCTAGGCTTAAAACAGTAAGTGAAGAAATATTTGAAAGAGATGGTGGTATTGGTCCATGGAAGAGATTTTTTCCCATGTTTAAGACTCTGAGGTTCTTAAGATCACCAAGTTGGTTTGGAACAAGACCAGTGATTGTGTTTGAGGTCAAATCAAGGATTTGGAGATTGACTAACTTGCTTAGGTTGGAAGGTAATGATCCATCAAAGTTGTTAGTGCTTAAATTAAGAACCTTAAGACGGAAAAGATTTGTGATCTCTTTTGGAATTGGACCTTGAAGTTGGTTGTTTTGAAGTTGAAGAGATTTGAGAAAAGAGAGATTACCAATACTTGGGCTTATGAAACCAGTGAGACCATGACCAGAAAGGTTAATAGAAGTCACTCTTCTGTTGCGTGTATTGCAAGACACACCAGTCCAATTACATGGAGATGTGTTCTGGTCCCAAGAGAAAGGAAGTGTTTGTGAGCTTTGGCTTATTTGTGACCTAAACGAAATCAAAGCATCTCTGTCTGTATTTAGAGAAAAAGAAGCTGAGCCAACAATGGAAAGTGTTGAGATTGATAACATACAAAGAAGATAATGAACACTCAACACCATTTTTATGATCTCTCTCGTTTGTATGTGATCAAAGATTGAAGAGAGGTTTGAGTATTTATAGTGATTTATGGAAGCAACAAGTGTTTAGTCCGAACTCGAACATAGTAGAGTGTGTGAAAACGTACACTTGAAGTCAACAATCAATACAAAGTCTATGAGCTGCTTGACTTATGTGTGGTCTAAATCAATAGACATTAGGAGTCTTTAGTTGATCTCATGATCATAACTTAAATCAAACGTACAATATCCTCTATAAGTGTTTTTCTCAACCCGTCGACATAAAATATATATTTTTGTGGTTTTTATTTGATTTTACACATAGAAACAAAACACCATTCAACAATTTTTTTGTTTTTATTGTAGGACAATTGTAGTAAGAAATAAATTCTGTTGCGTAACGTTTGTTCTATGTTTTTTTTTGAAAAAATTAAATATATTCTTACAGACATTGCATGAATTTATATAAGTGTTATGAATCAATTTAGTGTAATATAATTATTAAAGTAATTGATGTTCTACGTACTTTTAAAAGTTAGAATATATATGATGTCATGTATTTATAACACAAAATTTTGACTCATTTTTTCCTTTTAACCTAAATGCGTATTCATATTTTGTTTTTATCAACAATTAGATTCATATTAATTAATAGATTCTCTAAATGAAGCTGAATTAGATTCGAACTTATCACGTAATACTTGATTAAATTAGGGCAATCAAAGTGGTCGGCTGAAACTTTTCTTCGATGATGTGTTAAACTAAAACATTTATTATTTTTCTAATAAGGAAAACGTCAATTTTTTTTTGTGAACAATATTGGGCCACAAAATGTGCAAATGCGTCTGTCATTTAGTGGACTTACCTCTGTCACTGGACTAAAGGTCACTTACAACATCAATTATTTTGATACAATAATATATATCAATTCACATAAAAAATATATAGTTCTTCCATAATATTCTAACATTTTATTTCAAAAATAGTGTTATATTGAAGAACTTAAATGAATTAGTTTGCGAAAATAATATATTTACAAAGTTAATAACCCTTTTTCGTTGTAGCTGGTTTCTAACATACAAATGTTGAAAGAAATAATTTACTCAAATTCGTAATTAATAATTTGCCAACCACATTTTAAAAGCTGTATAAAATAGACATATGAATTCGTGTAATGTTTATGAACCTCAAAACCTCCACCGATTATATAGGTCACTTCATCTTTCTACATCCCAAAGAGAAGAACAAGTCAAAATACCATTTTTTTCCTTTTTGATAAGAGAAAGAAAAACCCTATTGACTGATTCTTTTGTTGACTTGTTCAACACGAAATATGACTTCTTCAGAGGCTGTTTGAGTGGTGGAGAAGATAGGGTTCATAAGAATTAATGTAACGTGTACATAGGAATTAATTTAATGTGCATACATTGTTGATTGTTGTACATAGGAATCAATACCCTCGTCTCGAGGACTCTCTAACAACCAATTTGGCAACAAATCGTTGGTAACATTGAGTTTAATTTGATTTGACATTACATAAACATAAATAGCTGGTTTTTGTTATGAATTTGTTAACTCTGTTAGAATATAATTGTTCTATCTCAAAAGTTGTGACAATTCGAATTGCTAAATTGTTTTTGAGTTGAAATCTATAATTTAATAAATCCATAACTTAAAACTAACTCTTTTATAAATTATTTTTAATCTACAAGTAGTGGGAAGAATTTGCAAGTGGTCAATTTAGTCCAGTAGTTGATGGTAAGTACACTAAAGACAGGCACACTTGCACTAGTGATCGAGTCCCATCACCTACAAGATTTACGTAGAAATTTGGCTAATGGGCCGGACTTTGTGGTCCATATTGATATTGTCGACAAGAAAAAAAGTAGTGGGAAGAATTTAAACTTTTAAAATCATAACTATTAACTAGACCATCTAAGCCAACATAAATAATTTATTACAAAATTACACTCTTGATCAATTCAATTTGCCACAATGGGTTTGAATTTCGTAAAGCGTGTTTAAAACAGTTTTCTTTTTTGCCAACAATTAAATCGACAAGACTCGATTCATAACAAAAATTTCATTTTTAAAAACATTTTTTTAAAGTTACTATACTATAGCGGGTAAGAATTAAACACTGTCATAGCAGCATCTTGTGGAACAGTGTCACATGTTTATCGCAGCATTGGTTGGAAGTTTCCAAGAGAGTCTTGGGTGAAGCGTAACACAGATGGTGGCATTAGGAGTAGTTGCGGCTTAGCGACGGCTGGTGGAGTCTTTCGTGACTCGAATGAGATGTGGATGTGCGGTTTTGCTCTGAATATTGGGGTGTGTTCGGTACCTTTGGCAGAGTTATGGAGAGTCTATTACAGCCTAGTTATGGCATGAAGAAGAAAGTATCTCGGTTTGAATTAGAAATAAACTCAAATTTGGTGGTGGACTTCTTAACGAAAGGGATCGAGAATACTCATCCCATTTCCCTAGTATAGTTGTGCTATGACTTTATCTCAAAGGACTACTGGATTGTCCGGATTTTTCATATCTATAGAGAACCTAATCGCCTAGCGGATGGTTTAACAACTCTTTCTTTTACTCTTCCTCTAAGATTTTATTCTTTCGCTTTTTGCCTGATTTCTCTTCTTGATGTTTTAGATAGTGATGTTGTTGGTTTTGAGACAGTTCGTTTAGTTCTTGTATAAGTCTTTCGTTGTTTTGAATAAAGTTTTGGGAGGGTTTTTTCCCTTTTGCCAACCAAAAAAAATGACTGTATCATCCTAACCATCAAACAACTTGGCCAAATCAAATAACCAATATATAAAAACGTGTAAATCTTTCATTGAGTAACTAAATGAATACAAATATAACGAATTAGACTTGATCTTTAGGACGAATTACAACGCCTTTGACTACAAATCCTACAATTACAACGTCTGTTTTTACTGGACTTACCACCTGCCCCTATGCTCAAGTCTTGCAGTCCGGTAAAATACTTAAAAACATGAAATCATAATTATTTTAAAAAACATGACAGTACTGGAAAATAAAAGCATCAAAGTACATACTCTTGAGTTACAGAAATCAATAAAATAGTGAAACCTTATTAGGAAATTATGTAAACATAGATAGATGTAAAGAAACTAGATTCATCGATTCAATTTGCTTTGGTTTAGTGCTTGGGACGAATTGCAAAACCTTTGACTATAAGACCACTCTTTTTATCAGTGTCCATATACTGATGCATTGAGAAAAAGATCTTTCCATCTTCTCTCTTCTGTGGCGCTTCAAACTCTCCGACATAAATATCGACCCAATTGTCTCCTATGTATTCGTCCAAATTCGATTTTTTCAGGCGCTCACTCCCACTGCCATCCTGGTGCACTACTTTCAGTGCCAAGGTCACTTCATTCTTCCATCCTAAAGATGTATCATCTAGCCTCACAAGAAACAGAACCTCGTATATTGTCCCTGGTATCAACTTTCTCGTGTGGAAATCTCCGGTTATTTTTATTGACGCGTGAGTGTTTATCATCGTTGCTATTTCGATGTCTGCTTTGCTGTAAAACAAGAAAAATTTCCACATGAATCTAATATCAGGAAATTACATTTGCTCCGCATAATATTGTTAGTGGTTTGGCTATGGATCGGATCTTATCGATTATAATGACAAGAGAAAATTTATTACAGGAAGTATAATGCTTACTGTGGTCTGTCGTAGATAGCACTCCAGGTCCATTTTTGAGGATCATCAGAGTGAGTAATGACTAGTCTCCTTGCAGGGACCAAAAAACCTCCTTGGAAATTCGATTCTACTTTCGGGTTTCCCTTCATGGCTATTTGCGATAGCAATCTTTGAATCTCGTAAATTATTTCAATCATGAACTCTCTTTCATTCCTATCACTGTTAAACGAAAACGAGTTAAAGATGTGAACAACATTCTAGGTGAAATTACTATAATAAATGGTGATTATAGTTTCAGAACAAAAGATAAAAGATCAACCTTCGTTCTGACAAGACAATGCCTTTAAATTTAGGAATATACTCTAAAGCTGCCTCCCATTTTTGAGTTCTCTCTGGTTCGTGTTTATGTTCGCGCTTTAGAACCCTAAAAGTATCGCCAAAGCCTCCACTGAGTTCTTCTACGAAGGAATGTTCAATTTTGTAATAGACGGGAATCACATTGAGACTTTTCTGATCCATGCAGTCTTTGATCTGGGCCAGCTCATCTAAGCACCATTGTGAACTTGTGTAATCCTTAGAGAAGATGACTACCGCGACTCGGGACTCTTGGATCCTCACTAAAAGGTTATTAAGAACTGTGCCAGCAATCTCATCGTCGTCTATGAACACGTTTATGTTAGCGTCTCTCATGGCAGGTTCAAGAAAGCTTATGAAGCTGTTGCGCACATCTTTTCCTCGGAAGTTGATGAACACTTGAGGTCCTGTTGCAGAAGAAGAAGAAGAAGCCATAAGAGCTTTTTTGGTAGGCTAAAAAAGAGTTTAGTTTGGTTGATTGTTGTTCGACCTTTAGTGTTTTACTCAAGATGCTTTGATGATAGATAAAGCTAATCACACGTCCTTAAATATATCTCAATGCTCGAAATAATTTAATGTGTAAGTTGTCAACATGTAGTTTATTATACTTGATCACAACTTGTCAAATAATTAAGTATCAATCTAAGTCGTTGATCAACATGCATGCATGGATTAGATTATTTTTTGTCATCAAATAAACTAATATCATTTGTTCATAAAACTCAAAATTAATAGATATAGCATATCGATTATTTTAATGTACTATATATAATGCATGGACTACTTCATTAATTATCCAATGGTTTATCAGGGTATCAGAACTTAAAATTGATCCAACATGATTCATCTTGCTATTTTACGTAGATAATAGGTTTGGAACGATTACCATCTCAATTTTGTAGAGACATAAATGGAAACTGTAATCACTCTAATATATATGATATATGAACCATTCTAACACACTCAAATCTTGAATTGAAAACCATAATATATAATTTTACTACCAAGGTTTATATATATTGATTTGGATGTATGTATTAGAATACGGGTTTCCAACTCAAAACTAATTGACAATAAGTAAAGAAACTCATATTATATATATTAAAAAAGATTTTTTCCAGTTTCCTTTATGAGATATATTCCGTAATAGCATGTATCTTGTCCCCAAAAGTCCATCTACAGATTAGAGCTGAAGTCAACGAGACTTCCGTAATTTACTATGTCTTTCAATTGGCTACTTTATAGTATACCAAGTATCAAATTAAAAATTGCATCTACAATGATTTATATATAATTTCTAACAAGATAATTACACTTGTTCATACCTTGTTATCATAAAGAACTTAGCTCTCAAACGCGGCGAGACCATATATATAATGAAATCTCTTGGTCTCTCATTGCATAAATCTCACATATATCATATATATTATATTGTGTTCCTTGGTGATTTCTCGAGATGCTTTGATAGATAAGCTAATCACACATACTTAATAAGATATATCTGAATGCTAGAAATAATCTAATGTCTAAGTTGTCAACATGCCATTAACAGAAAAAAAGTTGTCAACATCTCGTTTGTTATAACTGATCACAACTTGTAAAATAAATATCAGTCTAACTATTTTAGTCGTCAATCAACATGCATAAACTAAACCAATGTTTTATCATCAACTTCGTTCGAATATTAATTTGTTTATTGTAGAGAAGAGAAGAATGAGACAAAGTAAAAAGAAGAACAACAATACCACAAATGGGTTTTATGGGCCTGTGGGTCTTATAAGAGGCATAAATGGATCCAGCTCACTAGGGTTATTCCAAGAGAAGAGTATATATACAAGGCAACTAAAGAATTGATATACAAGAAGAGAGAAAAACGTGAGAAAAGGACAACAGAAGCAAAAGGTCAATCGTGTAAGCGTGTGTTCTTCTGTGTGTATTTTCACAGTAGGGTTATATTCTCTTGCTTGTAAAGTTTCCTTGTACCTAAAACAAACAAGGAAGAACGTGTGAGTGTGTGTGGGTTTAAGTTGTAATCTCTGTTTATCTAGTGGATTTTGGGAGCTATAAATCTCCCACGAGACGTACCGGTGTGTTGCCGGGAACTCGTTAAATCTGAGGTGTTCTTTACGTTTAAGCATCACACACATAGCTAAGCCTAAGTTCTAAGCGACCTAATCGATATCGAATTCTCTAACAGAAACTCTCTTTCTATTGTACTGAAACTTGTTGATTTACATCAAGACAAAATCGGTTTATATAGAAATTGAAACAATACAAGTGAAGAGTTGTGTCTCTTCCACTTGTGACTTTGGACCAAATAACACAACACTTGACGTAAAGTCTAACCGTTGCGACCATTAATATATAACTAACTTAATACAAACCAATACAACGAACTATACTAAATACTTCTATAGAAACTCAATTATAAACCAACATTCCCCTTAGTTATCATTTCTTCTCATCTTTTGGTGTATGCACCCTTTAGTAATCGCACCCATTGGTGATAACAATTTTTAGTATTCACACCCTGTAAGGAATATTATGTGTAATCCTTTTCCACATTATGTGGTCATATGTTGATTAAGTATCAATCTAAGTCGTCGATCAAAATGCATAAACTAAATTATTTTTGTCATCAAGTAAACTAATATCATTTGTTGAAATAAGTTAATATGTAAGTTGTCAACATGCAGTTTATAATAACAGTCCACAGCTTGTTATAATTTGAAATGGTCTTTTGATTCTATAAATTAACGTCCTTTGCCCAAAACCGATGGAGTGGCCTGGATGTTTTGGTTAGAACTCAAACTATATTTTTTAAAACACATGTCACTTGTTAATGGATATATCGAATCATAATAAATCTATGATCACCTATAAGCCACCAAACTAGTATTTAATTAATAATCATTACTATATTTTTTTCAAAATTTGAGTAATCCGGTTCAACTAAAATATTATAAGTATTAGAAGTTCTGGATTAAGGAGGGAATTTTTTTCTAAATTAGACGTCGAATGGTATATAGCATTTTTATGTTTTTACATTTTAAAAATGTGATTCCGCCAAATAAATATCATTCATAACAATATGTATAGAATAAAAAAAATGAAAATTAAAAAGAGTTTTTCAAATTCATCCCGTACGTTTTAGATTTATAAATAATTTATACAAAATTTGATTCATCTATTTAAAAGTAACTTTTTAGCATTTAAAAAAAATAAAATAAAATAAAATAACTTTTTCTTAGATTGTTACGTGTTTTAAAAGAAAAAAAAAACTATTTGTTGTCATCTCTAACCTAAATTGATCGTGTTAATCTAATATACTAATATAAATATATGTGATCGATAGGAGTGTTCTTATCATTCATTACATCTCGCATGACTTTAGTATAAGTATATTACATAACTAAAAGTCTATTTAACATCTCGCATGACTTTAGTATAAGTATATTACACGACTAATATTCATCGATATATGACTAAAAGTAATATATATTTAATCTTTAGTATAAGTGTGAGAATTTTTTTTTTTTGGATTTTGTTATAAAAAACAAGTATTAATATTTTTTAAATATATATTCGATATTCATTTTCGTAATTTAATAATATTTATTTCATGATTCAATTATTCAGCAAAAAAATATCATTCGTGTGCTTTTCTCAGTTCAATTGTTTCATAATTCCGTTCAGTATTATTCAACTGTACATACAATTTCATTCATATATTTCCACTATTTCATAATTCAGCTATTCAATTATTCAATTGACATACTATTCCAGCATTTAGTCTAATGGATCCACGAGTCAGATCACCAGGTCATAAGATGTGATGTGACTAATCCCCAAACCAACATAAATACTCTTGATGCTACGAGCCAATGCGATTTAGTTTCTAGGACCACTTGTACAGTAATATATAGATATGGATATGATCAAGTGTCGAAGACCTTAATTCATAAAGTCATTCATTAAACTATATAGTAGATTAGTCCTAAATTAAATATTGCGACTATGAATAGTTTAAAATATAATTTGTTCATATCAATGAAAATAATTGAGCTCTCGGACGCGGTGAGAAACCCGAATCAAGTCATGCATTGACTTTTAATACACATTGAATTCCCTAATATATATTAGATACTTCTTCTGATTTTTTTTTTCAACGGATAAATTTATTAATAATAAAACTATACTCCAGAAAAGCATAATAATAACACAATTACACAACCAAACCATTAGCTGACTCTTCATTGCGAAATTTACTTCCAAGAACTAGAAAAAGATCAAAAACTACATAGTCCAGAGGAGGGTTTCTACTTCTGAGTGAAGGGTAGAAAAGCTTCTCCTAATCTGGCGAGCACCCATACTGAAACCAGAATGATCATCCGAGAAGCACACCCACCTAATACCCGAAAACAAATCTGTAATTTTCCATGACCTATCAACAAAACACTTGTGACCCGTAAAAGCAGGATTGGTAGTTAAATGTTGTGATACTGCCGGCCATGATACAGATGCATTATACTTCCTGGTTGTAACAACGCTGTTTTTGGACGTCTTACTTCTATCCACTTATTTGCATCTTGAAATGCTTGGGATAAAATTTCTTGAGGATTTTTACATACTCTCGAAAAACAGCTATCATTTCTAGCTTTCCACAGATGCCATATTATCCAAGGGATAACTTTAGCCTCTGACGACTCTGGAACTCGCCAGAAAAGATAGTCCATGTTATACTATAGAGATTTTCTAGGAAAAATATCTACAACAGAGAGTACATTCGATAGTGCCCAAACTTGAGTTGCAGGGGGACATTCAAAGAGAGCATGATTTATTGTATCCTCCTCTGCTCCACATCTATCACATCTCGGATCACACTGAATGGCTCTAGTATTAAGATTATTTTTGACCGCAGTACATCCTGATAATGATTGTCAAATAAAATGCTTAATCTTATTTGCACAATCTAATTTCCAAACTTTCGCTTGAAGAGCCCAAAAAATGGGTCCTTGTCTGCCAATCTCAAGTAGAGCATTATTCTTCTGATTTTTTTATAGTTGAAGTTTTAAAGTTTTCACCAAAATAAACTATGTTTTATCACAAATCCCAAAATAATTTAACTAATCACAAATCAATTTACAAAATTTAAATAATTAAAAACACTTGAATCCCAATAAATTTTGCATAGAAATCTTAAAACATCAACTAAAATGAAACAATTTTTTTCAAAAATATCAACTAAATAAAAACAGAAGGAGTATATAACAAATGTAAATAGTTTCGGTATTACATAGACAAATAAAAATTCTTTCACGATAATAAATTAGTATTCACCTCTGTAGTTTTCCCACCCAGATATTATTATATTATTATAAACTTCTAATTCAAAATCAATTGGTAATGAGTTAGAGATTTATATTTTATTTATTTTTTAATTTCTAATGTGGCATATATTCTTTATTACACTCCCTCAAGATGATGGTTATTTAGTCATTAATCTTGATGTATTCAGGGATGATCGACGACACTAACTTTAGGTATGGGTTGTTGATATTTAGACCAACTTTAAGCCGAATCGTATTAGATTGCATGGATCAAGAGTTCTGATATCATATTAGATTAATTATTAGCATAACCCGACCTGATCTGCCAGGGTTAAGAAAATTAATACATAGGACGTATAGCAACACCTTTAAGCAAGAGCCCGCACTTCCGATCACTGGTCACATACTGATACATAGTGAAAGTCATCTTTGCGGCTGCATTTCTAGGCGGTGCAACCAAAACACCTGCTTGAATAGCAACCCAATTCTCACCTATGTGATATTCCAAGCCTGTAGCTCGCTCTTGCAAGCTCTCAGTTCCATCTGGGTTAACTAGTTTCAATCTCAGATTCACTGGTTGCTCCCATCCTGCAGATGTATCTTCTAACCTCACTAGAAACACAACTTCATATTTTGTACCTGATGCCAAATTTCTTGTGTGATAGTTTCCAGATATGTGTAGCCAGTAAACTTCATTTAATATCGCAATCTCCATTACAGTTTCACTGAACATAATCAAACCAATTAATTATCATAAAACAAAATGGTTAGCTTAATACATTTAGGAAAATGTCATTTTAACTTTGCAAGTTATGAAAATTGTTGATTAAATATTGAATTTTGAATGTTTAAAGTATCGAAAATAACATTTCAAATCGACGAATTTGAGCTCATTCTTGAAAGAAAAGAGCAAATCAAACTTATGGATTCTTCATAACAAAAATAAGAAATGCATCAAACTTCCAATTTCTAATTTGGCTTTCGATTTCAGAGTCAATTTCGATTCTATTTTTGCGAAAGGTCAAAATGACTTAGTCAACGCAAAATTGAGGATTTTTTTAAAAGTCAACAAAAAATTAAAAGTTTAATCAACCACATCTAAAATTCAATGTTTAATTAAAATGACATTTTTTCCTAATACATTTATATAAATTATATTATAAATATTTAAATGGTCACATTATTTGTTTAAAATATGGTTTTTTTATTAATTCTACTATAGTTAAGAGTATATCATAAGTTCATTACTATATTTAACTATAGTCATATACGATGTTAAGAATATATCTTAAGCTTTATGTATATATATATATATATATACATATATGTAATTTTCTTAAAACAAAGAGGTAAATTTACAAATACTAATATTGCAATTAGTTGAATTTATGGTTATCTACTTACGTCCTGACCATTAAAAATTGATCTAATACGTTGAACTCACTTTGGTGCCTCGTAAATAGAACTCCAAGTCCAATTTTTCTGATTCTCTGAATGAGTGATCTGGAGTTTCCTTGCAGGGACCATGAAACATTTATTATTTGTTTCATTTTCTTTGTTTATTCCAATGGAAATATTCGCCAGCAACTTATTCAATTCCTCCACGGCTAAATTAATGGCCTTTTTGGTAGACCTTTCGCTGTCATACAATATGTAAATTAGTAAATGAGTTACAAAAGAATTCATTACCAAAAGTTTGAGTTATCACAACTATTTGAAATCAGACACCTAAGTATTTAATCTACTGCAGGTAGAGAATTCAATATTTAGTATCTTGAAAATTTTTAAAGTGATTACACCACTAGATCATCTATCTTCGGGGAGACACTAAATTTTTAAAAGTTGTTTATAAATATAGATATTTTGCGAGCCAAAACAAATATAGATAAAAGTATTTGTACCAGTAAAAGCCAAACAAGTAAAATAAAGGTTTTCTTTTGTCACTATAGTAAACTAATAAATAATCAAATTTTATAACATAACTAGAATATAAAACTTTTTATGTGATACTTTTTTGACATATTTTCTGTATATAATTAAAACGTTAGCTGAGTGGTCTTAAGGAACCAGGAATAGAGTAACATAAGTAGATACCAGTTTTGGAGATTGGCCAAGTGAGATCGATTACCAGAAATCGAGTCCACCTTATAGAATATAGGAAACTCATCATTTATGGGTTCTATTATCTTTGGTTCAGAACCACATTTTGACTCTGAGAAGATTGCAAAAGAGATCCTTGAATCCTTGAGTCTTTGAAACAGATTTGTTAGATCTCTGTCTCTTATCTCGTCCTCATCTATGAAGACATTGATGTTTTCGTTTTTAAAGACAGGTTCGAGAAAACTGATCAGGCCTTTGCTCACATCTTCTTCCTCAGACGTGAGGAACACTAGAGGTCGTGATGGTATCAATCCTACAACCGAAGAAGACGGTAAAGAAGAAGACGTCATCACGAAGCTTTTTCTTTTTGAGAGATATTTTGAACGATTTCTATCAATCTTATTATTTCTTTGGATCCTTGAAACAATTCAACAAGAAATTTGTCAAACTTGTCATAACTTAAATTAGTCTTTTAACTCAAAACATATATTGCCAAAGTCAAAGTTGGAATAAATCTTGATTGTGGTCAATAACCTTACATGTATATACTTTGCCTGCATGTCTCAAAAGAACAAGAAATTAAATCAAACCTATAAAACATACATACTTGTATAAAACTAGATTGGTGAGGAGAACAACCAAAACTCATCATTTTCTAAGCAAGAGACAAAAACCCATCAACTCAAAAGGCAGGATTTGTTAGGATTAGGTCTCCCTAAAGTCGAACTCCTTGTGGAAAATAGTTGAGCACCTCCAACGGTAGAAAAGTATTAATTTCTTAATATTATTAAAATGAAAAAAAAAATCAGAAAAGTAATAAATGGTAGGAAAAAAGGATAAACGTTTCTTTTCTTTTTTCTTAACATAATACTTTTTTATAAAGAGGAGGAGGGTTAGACCTCAAAATTACATCAAAACTGAAAACATAAACTACAAAGGAGGAACTCAGCTTTATGATTCAGGGATCGAGGGATTACATGGAGAGAAAATTTTCTAAGCAAACTCTTCAGTCTCGAATAATCTTCTAGAAAAGAGGAGAAGGCAGGCCAGTCTTTAAGTTTGGAAATCATCTTCACGACATCTATACAATCCGTCGCAAGTTCTACTTCCAAAAAATCAATAGAGATAAAATATTGCATTGCCTATAACATCGCTTCTACTTCTAAATACAACGTTGATAGGCTCCTCGGACTTGACATAGCCCCTTCACAAATACCCTGCATTGAATCCGGAAAACAATACTAAAAGAAAATTTACCCTCGCTAAAGAAAATGTGTTTTTAGAGGTATAATAGAAATTTAATATGTTTTCTTAACTCGTTTGATAAATGATAGAACAATATTTAGGGAGTTTTGTGCCAAATACCCCATAAAGTACAAGCCTTATGCAAAATGCCCCTTTGTGAATAAGTTGGTTGAAATGCCACAAATTGGCGAGTGAAAAGACCAAAAAATCCTTTCTAAAATTAAAAACAAAATTGGATGAGGGTATTCGTGTGAGGTGAAGGAGAGCACAACGAATCTGTTTCCGTTGACACCAGAGAAGTCACAGATCTAAGAAAAATCTGAAGAATTGGAGAGGGTATAGATGCAGCGGTGTTCGGGATAAGAGAAGTTAAGAGTGGGATTTAATTTCCACAGTGTTTGCGATGAAGATAGTGTGAGGGATCTGAAAAGTTGGAGTTGATGCCAGAACCATAGTGTTTGGAAATGGAGAAAGCATGGAGAATCTGATGCCAAGAACAAGGAAGATCAAGGTCAAGGCAAGGAACACATCAAGGGGCCCACAATCACCCCTCAGTGTTGTGTGGATATGGACAAGTGGATTAGAAGTACGTGATGAATGATATAACTTAAGACTCGTCCATGTCCATAAAGAAGGATATGACTTAAGACACGTTCATATACTCACATCTATACCGTTGTGGACACAAAAGCCTGTGGATATGGACAAGTGGATTCGATGTCCATGTCCGTAAAGAAGGATATAACTTTAAGACACGCGGATCTATTGTGCCCAAGACATCACAACAAAACATATGTGATATTTAGATTGGGTTTGTACAAGTGAATCTATTGTGCCTAGGAATATTACAATGACCACATTTTAAAGAACATGCTCTTTCTTTATTTCTTGTGTGAAATGCCCCTTTTTGCGTGATATGTGTTATATGTCTTCGTCCACGTCCATGTCCACGTCCATGTCCATGGTCAGGTCCATGTCCATAGAAGGAGAATTTGGATTAGCAGACACATTGGACTATATGTCCATGACCACATCAAACATTGATATGTCCATGTCCATATCATACAGGTATATGTCCATGTCTATATCAACAAATCATCTGGAAAAAAGAACGAATATTGAAACATTAAATGCAAATTTGGTCCATGTGTAGAAGAAAGCATTGGACCGTGTGTCCATGTAAAAGCAAAACAGTTGAATGGTCCACGATCCTACATATTCTATTTCTATCAGTCACATTTAACATATACGAAACATACAAAAACAGAGAAAAATACACACCCAGAACGCAAATAACCAACAAAATCTGATGGTCCACGTCTATTCTCAAAAAAGACCAAAATTAGTCCACGACTATATTACTTATTATAGAAGACCAACTGGTCATTATCTAGCAGACACTTTTGACTATATGTCCAATGCCCAGCATCGTATGATTGTCTACGTCCACATCCAGCATCGTATGATTGTCTTCGTCCACGTCTAGCATGGTCTTGCCCACAACCAGTTGTACATCACTGATAAATAGCTCGTCCACGTCCACACAATCTTGTTCCTTCTCCCAGATACGTTTCGCTGGTTTTCTTCCATTAATGGATAAAATCTACAAAAGAAAAGTAAACAATCGATCCAGAAGTTTAAATCTACAAATGAAAATTTAATTTATCGTTAATCGATGCCAAAATAAAAGCCAAAGCCGATCTGAGAACATCAATCAAACACTACATAAATCGATCAGAAGAAATGTCTAAAGCAATGAAGTCAATCCTCCATTAACGTTTCACATAAAGCTAGAAAGATTCTAATCGAAAATCCAAATTCACAAAGCTTGTATAGATTCAAACATAATAATGTGAAAAGCGAATAAGATCAGATTGAATAAGGAAGAAGAATATCACAAATCTTTGAAAGGTCGTAAACAAAGGACCGTACTTTTTGAAGAAATGAAAAGGTCTTCTAGAGATATTTTGCTAGTTTAAGAAAAGCTTTCATGGAGAAAAAGACGAACATAGTGAAGTTGTGAGAGATAAAGAAATACCCAGTCTCAGATTTGCAGTTGAAAAGATAAGAGAGTAAAATCGTTTTTCATTAAAAGAAAGCTGGCATTTGACAGAAAAAATTATAAAAGGGGTATTTAGGCTAATTTTAGAAGATAACATAACAGTGGAACCAATTTTTCCCAATATTTATTATGAAACGGAGATAGTATGAAATAAATATAGAAAGATCCATCGTGCTTTTGCTTTTGCTTTTGCATTTTAATTCACCGCACGAATTGCTACACCTTTAACCACGAGACCGTTCTTCCGGACTTTATCGTCATATTGACACATTTCAAAGGAGATCTTCGCTGTTGTGTCCTTAGGTGGTGTCACAAAATCTCCAGCTTTGATTTCAACCCATTCATCACCTATGAAGTCGTCCAAATACATTTGCTTTTCCAGCAGAATTGGGATTTTGTCACGCTTGACCACCTCAATGTTTAAGGTCACTGGCTCTTCCCATCCATTTGCAGTGTCTTCTAACTTCACCATGAACACTACTTCGTACTTTGCCTCTGGAATCAGTTTTTTTGTGTGAAATGTTCCACTTATTTTCATCCAGTAAACTTCTTTCATTGTCGCAACTTCAATTGTTACTCCGCTGGAATAAAATTTCAAATTATATGTCTAATTACAAAAAAAAAAAAAAAAAAAATTGCCAAACAAAATAAGCTAAATAATTATAATTTCTTTGAACAAAATTAATTTCAATGAAACTTACAAATCATTAAAAGTCTTAAACGAATAAAATTCTCATATTTTTGTTTTGACTTTTATTTTAGTTATGCATTCAATAGATAATATATATTTTGGAAAAGAAAAGTACGATATACCATGATTTTATTTAATATCTATAATAAAATATCACAACCATATATGTATTGTAATTTTTTATTTAATAAAAGCCTTACTTTGATGGCTCTTTGATTGAACTCCACGTCCAATTTTCAGGCATATCGGAATGAACGATCACCAATTTCCTTGCATATATCATAGAGCACTGACTATCTACTTGCTCTCGTCTCTGATCTATGTCTTCTTCCTTCTCGATGTCATTCAGCAAACTCTTAACCTTCTCGATAATTAATTCTATGAATTCTTTATCAGTCTTGTCACTGTTATAAGGTACGAGTTAGAGTAAATAAACCAGCATGGAGCGTTATTAGTAGTCTTGGGTTTATTTAACACATATATCCATAAGTTTGAAATTCAAATTTAAACTTATTTTTGAAAGAAAAGAGAAAAGCAAGCTTAGGGGTTCTTTAAAATGAAGATAAGTGAATTGAACTTTGAAAAATCGGTTTAGCTTTCGCATTTTGAGAAATTTTAAATTTGGGATTTTCAAAAGTTTTAATTGGCCGAAACAACCCAAACTTTAGTGTTTGTTTAAGGTCAACATTAAATTGGTAGTTTCCCTTTTAAAATCTATGTGCAAATCATTTGTTATTCAAACATTGTTTAATTTTGAAATCTACTCTCTTGATTTTCAAAATTACTTTATTTGATTTTAAAATCTAAAAATTATATATAGATTTAGAAATCCTTATAAATTTATCAGAGGATGGATTATAATAGATTTAGAAACTCTTATAGATTTTTAAATCCATATAGAATTCTTAGATTTTAAAATCAAATAAAAGTGAATTTGAAAAGCAATGGATTAGATTTCAAGATTAAAAAATGTTTGAATAATACAAGATTTGAATATAAATTTCAATATAATTGCTTAAATAACATATAATTTGAATATGGATTTCAAAATCATTGATTGAATAACATGTAATTGTTAAAAAATCTAAATCCATTAAAATCCACCACCCAAAAAACGCCTTGATAGAAAACCATTAAAATCTACCCTACAATAAACCCTTTAATGTTTGGGTTACATATTGTAACATTTGAGTTTGACTAGATATTTTTAGTAAAAAAATAAAATAAAAAATAAATATAACCTTGTTTTGGACAACTTTATGCCAATTATATCTGGAATAGATGTTAAAGCTTCCTCCCACTTGTTAGTTCTTACTAGATCTTGCTGATTATTGCGCTTTAGTGTCCTGAAATTATCACCAAAATATCCTTCGAGATTTTTCACGACCGAAGCTCCCAATCTGTAGAAGATGGGAATCCCGATAAGAGTGCCTTGTTCAATACACTCTTTGATCTTGGCTAACTCATCTAAGCACCAAACTGAATTAGTGTACTCTTTCGAGAAAATCACTAGCGCAACTCTTGATTGTTCGATCCTAACCAACAGGTTTTGCAATTTTCTACCAACTTGTTCGTGCTTGTCTATGAAATAGTTGATATTGGCTTGTTTCAGGGCATCCTCGAGATGAGCTATGAAGCCATTTCGCAGCTCTTCTCCTCTGAAATTGATGAATACTTGAGGACTTTTTGAGACCTTTTCTACACCAGAAGAGGAAGAAGAAGAAGCCATGATTGAGTTTTTTTATTTTGGGTTAGGCAATAGAGTATTTGGTTGATTGTTTGTTGAACCTATGTATTTAATGAGATGACTTTAACCATATGCTAATCCAACGTTAATACATAAATCAACTTGTGATAATTTTAATAAGTTGTCAACTTGTGATAATTTATTTACCAAAAATCCAATAAAAACACAAAAAGGTTTCGAGCGCTTCTCAATCTGATAATATACATGTTCTAGGTAATAGTTCAGCCATTTGAAATTCGACTCTACCCAATCATATATAAAGGTTTAAAAAAGTATAGGATTATGGGTAAGTTTGAGTTGTGAGTTTGCCTAACTAAATGTTGAAAAAAAAGATACATTATTGGAAAATGTCAACATAAAATTTCTTTAGGAGCCGAGGACAAGTGGCCCAGTAATAGTGAACATTTTACGAATTCTCATGTATCCGGGTTCGAGTTTTTCTAGGTACAAGGAGAAGAAAGAAAAGAGTTTTTAGAGTTTGGGCTTTCGCTATAGATCGGGCGTTGTCGATCCAACTATAGTAAGGTCGAAGAAAAAATTTGTTAGGCAATGACAAAGATAGGTCTAGTGTTTTGTTTTCACTAATCTTATGCCTCTTCCTGGTTGGCAAGATAGATAGATTAATAATACATCGTATTTATGAACTCCACCAATCAAAAATATACAAAACTATATCCACCACTTGGTTCTCGAAATTGACTTTTGTTTCTGTCTAGTATATATAACAATTACTTGGTAAATATTAAAGTGTGAACTCGTAAGATAATAATATAAGAGAGTGACATTGGTTGAAGAGGTCTTCTCCCAAAAATTATTTACATGTATATGTCATACAAGTTATAAATTTTAATAATGCAAGTGTAACCTTCAAAATTAAATCCAACAACAACAAAAAAACAGTTAACTTAGGGAATCATGTTACAATAACAACATTAAATTTATAAATAGTTACATTTTAAACCTTCTATAAAAAACTAATTATGAATAAATCAAAAAGAATCAATAAAATTACTTAACTTGTATCATATTAAATTTTTGATAACAAATCTTCGGAATAAATTGGAGAAATAAAAGTAAAGCCAGCAGAAATCTCTGGAAACATAGTCCAAAAGATGAGAGCTTAATACTATGAATACATATAAGGAAAAACTAGACCAATAAGAAAAGTAACTCTAAAAAATAACGCAAAAACGCCAAATGAAGTCACTGCAAGACAATAAAAACTTAGAGCTGGTGATGAAACCTTCCGCAGCAAATAAAAGTGTCTCATGAAAAACATGATTCTTGACCGATAAGAATATAATCCATAATTCATCCAGAAATAGTTAAGTCAAAAATTAAGTCAACTGGTTGACGCAAGGAAATACTAGACCTCGGTTGGGTCTTAAGAGCAGACAAAGAGAAAAACAGCCTCATCTCGATGGAAACAAACTCCAGAGCATAATCACAGATCGAACCGGTGAGATAACCAAACAAACAGCTCAAAAAAATCAAAAGATACCCTAAATCTTAAATTAATAGTTTGTTTGTAAGCTTTCTGGTTTGATCTTTTGTTGGTTTAATTTTATCAAGTTTTTTTAGATCTTATTTTTTTATATTTCATAATTGTTTTTAACCTTATGTAACCAAAAGTTTAGTCATGTAATAATAATTAATTATTTTAATTTTAAATGATAAACATGGTTAAAGAGTAAATTTTACATGAAGTCTGCATGTCTGTTTTACAAGTAAACTTCATTTAAAGACTTAAATGTGAAGTCTGCTCTATACCCAAAATTCTAAAATGTATATCGAATAAATTCTATTAATATGCCAAGATCAAAATAAAAGTTATATCAAAGATTAGGCATTCTTAATTAATCTTTCAAACTTTAACTCTATTATTTAAATTCTGTATTTTAAAAATCTCAAATTACAAATCTACATAATTACCAACGTATCTTGTTACAACCCTAAACTTTAAACTCATAGTTTGTGTGTGAATTATGTGGTTTGATCTTTATTGATTTTATTTCACCAAGTTTTTATGATATTATATTTTTATACTCTATAATTGTTTATCGTAGGCTTATGTAACCAAAAGTTTAAGCATATAATAATTATTTATATTTTTATTTTTAAAATAAATATAATTAAGGAGTAGACTTCAAGTGAAGTCTGTAACGTACATATTTTGTGTGATGTCTGCTTTGAAAGTAGACTTCACTTGAAATCTGCATTTAGAGTAAATTTCAAGAGAATTCTATAATTTATCCAAAAAAGTATATATGTAATTGCATTATAGTTTAGTTGTTTGGTCATAGAAAACAAAATTGTAATTTCACTACCTGGTGGATTAATTTTGCAACTAATTTCAAAAAAAAGTTAGTTTTTTCATTTAAAATCAACTTTTGAGTTACTTTTGCAATTATTCCTTAAAAAAAATTTCCCCTCGAATCTTGTATTATCTTAATCTAATTCAACTATAGGTGCTACGTTAATCTCTGCACATGTCACATTATTGTTTGAACTAAAAAGTAAACTAATATTGTATAGCCAATAGGTTCCCTAGTCAATTACTAATACCAGAAACAACAATCAGAAAATAAAATTAAAAGACTAATCAACTTTGCTCAACACCTTTATTTAACAACTTGCAAGCTTGTAAACTTTCCTCATATTCCAAAAGGAAGGAAACAAACAAAACAAAACAAAAGTTTCTGTTGCCATGGAGACATTCGAAGAACATCAAGTGTTCATCAGTTTTCGTGGGGTGGATTTGCGCAATACATTCGTCACTCATCTCATCAACTACTTGGAATCGAATAACATTAAAGTCTTTAACGACAACCATGAAAATAGAGGTGAACCGTTAGATGTATTATTCAAGAAGATAAAGGAATCGAAAATCGCTTTGGTTATTTTCTCGGAGCACTACACCGAGTCAAAGTGGTGTTTGAAGGAGCTGGATACGATCAAGGATTGTTCTGATGAAGGAACACTCAAGGTGATTCCAATCTTTTACCATGTGAAGGTATCCACTGTCAAAAATTTGCAAGGAAAGTTGGGAGATGATTTTAGGAGTTTGACTGAGAGTGATGAGACGAAGAAGAAGTGGAAGGAAGCTATTAAATCGATTACTAACATAATGGGCATCACTATTGACGAAATCAGGTATATGTTACAGTTGTAGCTTGAATTATGAATAGTTTTTGAACCCTTTGTGGAAATTAAGGAGGTTATGTATTAGAATATGAGCTTCCAACTCAAAATCATTTGGCTATGAGTGGAGAGATTCATATCTTATATATACTAGAGAGGATCTTTTTCAACTCCTGATGTGCGATATAATTCCTTAATATTACATTCATTAGTATTTTTATCTCTTGAAATTGTAGCAACGAGAGCAAAGTATGCCTTGAAATTGTGGAGGTGATTAAGAAAGTGTTGAACAATATTCCATTGGAAGGAAGCCAAAATGCCACCGTGGATGCATGATCCTGCAGTAAATAGCAACGTTGGAGTTTCTTGGGGATTCAAAAGCTCATGAATGATGTATAGAAAGTGAATGTGAAGGAGAAAGGTGTGATGATTGATCGAGTCTTCAATAAAGTTGTTGTAGTATATGGTGTGATGATTGAGTCTTGAAGTCAATAAAAGCATGATGATGCATAGCATACTGAGCTATGTGGTCAATTTGTTGTTGTTTCTATCTTCTATGTAAAGTCTTCTCAAAGACAACATCTTTGTCAAATTTTATCAATAGGATTTGTGTGTGAACTTTCATATTTCCTCTGTTTTTATATCATTTCGTTCTTCAAGAATTAACAGATTGATCACCTCAAAAGAAGTTATCTTCAGTTTATGTTGGATGTATCACAAAATTCACAGATACTTTTAACATTTTTGAAGGGTTACAATAAAATATTTTTTGGTTTACAAAATTATCAGAAAGTTTACTACTTAGATTTTCGTGGCTAAGTCAATTTTTTTTGTCAATCTTACTATAATTAGATCGAAAAGGCCTGATCCATTCGAATCCGGATGACCGACGATTTATAAAGTGGTCACTACCACTGGACCGCTTATCTTTCGACAGCTAAGTCAAATCTTTTAAGTTGAAATTGTGGCCACAATTCCAGTTTACATGTATCTTCGTATTTATGAACTCCATGAATCAAAAACATATAAAATTATAACCACCATTTGATTCTTGAAACGGACAATTTATAAAATTATAACCAGCATTTGATACTTGGTAAATATATGAATGTCATTGGTTGAAGAGGTCTTCTCCCATAAAGCATTTCCTTATATATCGTACAAATCCTTAAATTATATAATGTACGTATGAACTTCAAAATTAAAAATCCAACAACCAAAAATAGTTAATTTTCAAATTCCAATTGAAAAAATCTAAATATAAAAAACAGGACTTGACCTTCTGGAGAGCATGGCTTTTCCATTGGAATCAATGATTCTGCTACATTGAAATCAATTCATTTTTAACAACTAAATGTTTCGTACAAACTACAGATTTAGGACAAGCTCCCATCTGTTGATCTTGGAGTCTTATGCTTATGTTTTTAATAGTTTTAACATATCCTTATATGACCAATAAACACAACACTCTCAAGGCAGACAAATATCAAAAGCAAATTATACAAACCATTTCCTGCAAATTCTTAATCGAGCTTAGGAGGTGGTTGGTGGTGTGGTGGTCACGGGTGATGGTTTCCTCTGAAAGGTCAGATAGAAAACCAAAAGACCAACTATCCAGGAAACAGCTAAGCGAAATGTGCCATCAGATAAAACCAGTTTTGGCATGAGTAAACCAAAGAATAACGCTAAAATACCACAAGAAACAAATTCACCTGCCCATGTCGTCTCTGTTTTCCCGAAATTGGGATCTCTTTTCAACAGCTCTTTCCTAACAGCCACAGCAGTACGCATTGCAAGATTCTCATCTGTGAAGTCACTTGGATGCTTATAACTGATGCTTTGATGTCTGAGGAAGGAAAAAACGGACATGTTATTACACCTAAACCTAGAAGTTGCTTAATGCATTACTTGTAAACCAAACTAACTATAGTGATTAGACCACCCCCTAGAGTCCTTCAATAAAAGATTATCACGAATTCAAAATTACCCTTCATTCCAGACTAGGCCGCTTATGCATGTCATGTACACCACAGCTTCTTTCCACTCCTCGACCTGCTCTAGTTTGATCGCAAATCTCTCTCTCATCTTCTTGAATCCTCTACCAAACTCACCATTGAACTTCTTCACTTCGGTTGGGGTCACATTGACATAGACGGGAATCACCATGAGTTTACCAGCTTCCACGCGCTCTTTCATCTTCACAATCTCGTCTAAGCACGATCTTGATTCTGTGTACCACTTGGAGAAGATCGCAAGAGCAATTGCTGACTCTTGGATCTTCTCGAAACCATTGGTAAATGGTTTAAACTTCTCTGTATTGTCATCTATGAAGTAGTTGATTTTCTTTCTTTTAAGGTGGGACAAGAGACGTTTGATGAAAGTGTGGCGCAGCTCTTCTCTATTATAATTTATGAATACCGGCTGAGGACGACTGTCCCCAGCTTGAGAAGAGGCCGCCACCATTTTAGAAGAGCAATTCCTGAAATCAAAAATTACCATTATAAGATTAAGTTCAATATACATAACACAGAGGTTATATAAATGCTATATCACCTCTATATAAATGCTATAACACAGAGGTTATACATAAGATTGTAATTTTGTGATCAATATTAGTATGATGGCATCATACTCAATGTCATAATATGAACTTGATATAAAAAGAGAACTTACCTTTCTGGCACGTCAGACAAATTCCTGGTCTTATTTCCGGGACTCTTAGATTGAGTGAGCATAGAACTCTGACTATTGTCAACCACTATCTCAGTAGTCTTTGAGCTACCAGGCACCATGGACAGTCCATGGAGGATTTTTTTACCCATTTGTCGGTGAAAAGAATGCATCACTATTTCGCCATTGGATGATAAACTTATGAGAGACCTATCGGCTAAGACCTTGAGCCCAGAACTTACGTCCAAGTCAATCTTGCTAGCAATAAGCGGTGCCACAAAACCAACATCCTCCTCATTGAACAAACACGCTATGTAAAGAAACATAACTTTATCTTTCTCCTGTAAACCATCATACTTGACCCTAACTGAAAATGCGTCTTCAACTTCATTCTCAGAAACCCCCATCGGATCCATGGACAAAACTGGCATTACATTCTCAAGACTTGTATTGCCACTTGCAGCATATCTTACACGGACTCCACATCTTGTCACTCTGCAACTATCATCTAGAGGCTTTTTATGCTTTTTGACAGGAAAGAACTCAAAAACAACTAAATCACCCCAGATACTGGGGTCATTTCCTTCAGCAGTACCTGGACGCATGTTGACATCAACGAAGACAAATATATGCTTGTTTTGAACTTTTGGGACAACTTTAGCCGGAGCCCAACAATGCAAATTCCTTTCTATCATATGAGAGTGGCCTTCCTTGTTTCTCCATCTACAAACACATATAACGTCAAAACCAGTATCATAATCCTCCAAAAATGCAACTTCCACCAGCATAGCAAAGCCCACAAGCGAATTCATCAAAGACATATCTAGTCTTGTCATTACAGAAGCTCCTGTTTGCAGATGGAGTGTGGAATTTAGATTACTAAGTGAAGGCGCACAGAAACTGAAAGTTAGAGGTTCATTGAGTTCCTGTTGCATTAATACGAGATAAGTCAGATACGGTTAATATGATATGGTATGAGAGTGAAAGAGGTAATATCACCTGCTCAGGTTCTCTTAGCATGTGTTTTGCATTAGCCAGCGCTTTCACTAAAAAGTCGTTGAGCACTTCCGGAGATAGATCAAAACAATCATTTGCATTAAAGAGTTCTAAACTTTGAGGAAGTGGTGGCAATTGTCTTACTGCTGTGCCAGTAATATTTAACTCTTTCAGGTTCCGGGGGAAACCCTGAATAGTCTGGAGCTTTGAGCAATCAGAAAGATCAAGAACTCTTAGAAGATCTAAATTAACCATATCTGGCAGACTTTCCAAAAGAGAACAATCTCTCAGCTCCAGGCAAATAAGTTTGTCAAGATCTAGACGAGACATGCTCATTTTCATATTAATAAAAGATTTGAGATCACTTTCAAGGTTTGAGACACTTGAAATACCCGGGATTTTTGCTAGATGATTCATAATCTCGCTGCAGTTTGGCTTGACAATGGAAAGTGGTAATTCTTTTATACCAGTGCCCTGTAAATGCAACATCTCAATGTTTGGTGGAATCTCTGATAGACTTTTCATCTCTCTGCAACCTGAGAGGTTTAAAACTCGTAGATGCAGCATTTCACCTTTGGCTGGGAAACTTTGTAGTTTCGTACATCCTTGGAGATCGATTACCTCAATATTTTGAGCATTTTGAAGATCGTCGATATTAACTAGTTTCTGGGAATGACAGAGTCTGATCGTCCTCAACATTTCCAGGTTCTGAGAAGAAAAAATCGCCAAAGATATAACAAAAATACTTTCAAGAATTGATAATGGTGAAAGACACATATCAGAGTTTGCTTACCTTGGTTCCACTCCAAAGTGTCTCAAGTTGACTGTACTGCATGTTGATTATAACAAGGTGTCTAGGATCAAAATTTTGAGGCAAAGATTTCAGAGGATAGTTCTCCCAATGGAGGAGTCTTAGCTCATTAGGAAGAGAATGGAGAGAGCCTTTGGAAAATTTGATTACAGAATGGATTTCACGATTGGAACAGTAAATCTTCAGCAATCTAAGGTTTAGCATATTCTCAAAGGCAGCAGGATTGACATCAAAACTTAAGTTTGATGTGTCCAGACACATGCCTTGGATTTCTTCAATGTCCTAAAAGAATATTGGAATTGAATTATATTAGGATGTTGGCTGTTAAAAGAGGCTATAACATATAAAGGTAAAACTGTCAAACAATAGCATACCTGAACCCATTTGGAAGTTGTTTTGTGTTCTCCATTATCTTCTAATATATCTCTGATGCTGCAGGATTCCCACAGTCTGCTGCCCCTCTCGATCTCTGCTGTTTCTCCACTAACTAATTTTCGGCCAAAACTCTGGATCATATTATGCATTCGAACTTTGTTTTCTGAAATAGTCACCAAACACTTCTCAACAAGAACATCGATTCCAACATGAGGAAAAAAACCACAGCCTTCAAGTACTTGCATGACATAGTCTACATTTTCACCTGAGAAGAAACAAGCTATGTCCAGAAAAATGTTCTTCTCGCTGTTACTAAGAGTCTCATAGCTGGCATTGATTGCATCAAAAATCTCAAGCGGAGGACATCGTTTGAGCAGGGGGAATGCAGTAACCATCTCTGATGGTCTTCCCTGACCCTTCAGCTCTCTGCCATAGATACTGAGAGCCAATGGGTTTCCGCTAGCATATTTTATTACATCGGTTGACAGCTCGCGGGCATACTGCACTTGTATATACTTTATAGCTGCCCACCGCATGAAGAATTGAAGAGCCTCTTTCTCATTGAAACCCTGAACTTCATATATTTTGTTGATTCGGCAAAGGTCAAAAACCTGCTTATCTCTGGAGGTTATGATGATCAGGCTTTTGGGACCAAACCACTCAAACTTTTCGAGAAAAGACTCTGCAACCAGAGCATTACGCACGTCATCAAGAACAACAAGAACTTTCTTACTTCTCAATTCGTCTTTAAGCAATCTCAGTTTCGTAACAGTACAGCTAGTGGCAGTATCTTCTTTAAAAAATTGTTCCTCCAGCAACCCATAAATTCCCTTCTCATGGATAGCCTTGTGATAGTCCTCGACAAAGCAAGCAGCATCAAAGTCGCCAGACATCTGGTCAAAAACAGCTTTGGCAAGTGTCGTCTTGCCTATGCCAGGCATACCCCATATTCCAACACAGCGGACCCCTATAGGTTGCTTGTTAACCATGTTTTCTATATCCAATAGCTTTGAATAGATTCCAGTTCGTTCATTCCTAAAGAGCTTCTCGTACACATCTTTCACAATCTCTTCTACAAGTTTGGAGTCACTCCATTCCCTCCTACACCATATTTGATCAAGTATTAAAAAAAAAAAGCAATTTATGGGAACATTTGTTTTGGTAAACCAAGAGGTTCTATATTCTAGGTTCTAGGTGATTGCCGATTCTGACCAGTGGGACTCCGCATCATCCCCTACAACAGACCTGAAACTCTAACACTGAGGATTAAGGCATCATCACCTTCTGACCTTACATCCCTCGGAACTGGAGAACCCATGTGAATACCTTTCCCAAAAATATGGATTTAAACCTGAGACACCCCCTTTAGACTTTTGGTACCAAGGCAGCGACTGCCCATGAATCAAACCGAGAGACCCTTTAACTATTAAAGCATCATAAAAGGTATGAATTTATGGGAACAGTATACTACCATTACAAAGAGTTTTGCAAATTTTCAACATCAGAAAGTGATAGCAGCATGTAAAATGAATTTGTATATTTTAATTGGACTTGTGTTTGAATCTGTCTTCTTAAGCTTTAGATTAATTTGAAAATGAAAATTCTAAAACTTTATGACTGCTAAATCAGATTACCGTTTGAGAAATCTCAGTTAATCTCAATAAAGGATGATGTGAATAGAGCGAATACCTGGATTCGTGAATTGGTGATAAGCCTCTCAAATCCAGCACGTTAAGCCATTCGCCGACCTGTAATGGACTGTCGCCGTATAACACTACCACATGGTCCTTATTGTTCCACTCGCGAACCTTCTTGAACTTGTTACGGTAATAACTATTCCTGATGGGATCACAGTTTCCAGGTAAAACCATCAGAGAAACCTTAGCTTTCTCGACCTTTGCCTGCGACTCCTTTGAAAGCTGATAATTGCTATCCACATCAACGACCACATCGACGACCACATCATTTATGCCTTTTCGGCGAAGAGCCGTGGAAAGATAGCTCACGAAAGAGTACCGTACCTCGTCTACGCAGCTGATGCAGACGAGAGCCTCAGGACTTTCACATTTGGTCATAATTCGCACCTTAGACAGCCGATGATTTTCCCCCGACATCCATATCCTTCATGCAGAATTAGTTTTCGGGTCAACGACTCAGATTTTAAAGCTCATATAGTTGGTTGAAGCCAAAGGTAATTTTTTTTTTTTTTTTTTTTTTTTCNCAGCTCAAACGATTCATTTACATTATTATTTCTTTTCTTGTTTATATGATTTTTCTGGCCGTTCTCGTTAAGACAATGACTTTGACTTTGCAAGAAATTACAGTTTTAAATCTTTTATAATAAAATTATTTATTATAAATCAGAAAATTTAATAATTTATTTTGTAGCTTGTGTTGGATCAAATGTTTTTTTTTTGTAGTTGATATTGGATCAAATATTTAATAACCAATTATAATTAATATAAGATTTGATATATTTTAACATTTATTTTTACTCCTAATTATACATTATAAAATAAATTTAAAAATTACATCGAAGTGTTTTATAAAACAATAGAGATTTTTGTTCCTACATATATTATGGTGTAAATTTTTGAAACATATAACAATCAGTTATATATTATATATTAATATATGTATCATTAAAAATATATAATATGTTGGAACCGGTCTTAGCACTAAAAATACTAAAACGGTGGTTCCTGATCAAAAGAGAGCAATGACACTTGTAAATTGGATTGAGAGCAAGAGCAATTTAACTAAGAGCAAGAAGAGATGATTGTCGAATTGATATTCTTATTAGACCTAATATGCCAAAAAACCGATCCCTTTTTTAAAGAATTGTGCCTCTATTTATAGTTTATATAGGTGGTTACATGTGAAGAAAATAAAGGAAGATTTAAAAATTTTGTTGATAAGACTGAATCTGTTAAGATTCGTGCTAGATTTGTGGAAGTTTTCCATGTCGGAAAGAAACACTTCCATTTATCGTTTGTTGATGCACTACAAGAAGACATTATGTTTACAACACCAATTTTCGTCCCTAATTCGTTGTAAACAGAGTTTACAACGAATTAGGGACGAACACACTTTCCTCGTAAACAGATCATCGTAATAAGAATTTCGTTGTAAATTCGTTGGCAATTTTGCAAGCGCGTTATTTCGTTGTAATTACGTCGTAAACTTTCGTTGTAAAGTCGTTGTAAATTTTACAAGGGTCGTTGTAAAATCGTTGTAAAAAGAACGATGTAAATTCGTTGTAACATTTACAACGCTTTAACAAGGAATATTTTACAACGAATTAGAGAGGATTATTTTACAACGAATTAGGGAGGAAATTTTACAACGAATTCGAGAGGGTTATTTTACAACGAATTAGAGAGGATTATTTTACAACGTATTAGAGAGGAAACTTTTACAACGAATTAAGGACGAATAGTTTACATCGAATTAAGGACGATATGTTTACAAGTAAGTCGTGACGAAATATTTTACAACTAAATAGGGACAAAACTGTTTACAAGCAAATAGGGACAAAATTATATAATTATTTATAAAAAAAATAATTTAATTAAAATTTTTTGTTTAAATTAAAATTTCAGAATTGTTTTTAATTTAAAATTTAATTTTATAAAATTTATAATATTTTTTACAAAAAACATAATTAAAAATACAAATCTAATGTAAAATTTGATTATAAAAATCGGCGCTCCGGGCATCTTGCTCCTCAGTCACTCTTTCGTTCAAATCAACATTTGTCTCGGCCGGAGGTTGCATCCCGAGATTTTGACGTCTATGTGCCAATGCCTCCGTCGCATGCGGATTGCCTGCAACAAGGATATCAATCATACTCTCCAAAGCCGCCAACTTTTCATTCGTCGTTCGCTGCTCCAATGCTTGCTGAGCGTGAGATTCCTTCAGCTGAGCTATTTCATCCTGTGAAGTTGCTAACTGAGCGCGAAGAGAGTTTTCACCTAAGATGAAGTGACTCTCGGGATATCTTACGCGGATCCAATTCGAAGAATCCGTCCTTTGTGGAACCTTTTGAGACGAGACATTTTGCCGAGTCGAATATTTTATCCGAGTTGAAGACTTAGTACTTGCAACCGGGTTGTTCTTTTATATTCGACCCATTCTTTTCAATGGACCGAAATAGGATCTCGGATCCACCTCCAATATAATTGTACGACAAATTCAAAACTATCATATATATTGCAAATTTCTCTTACATAAAATATAATATATATATATATATATATATAATTTTAATGCATATTATAAGCTTTTATATACTATACGTTTTATTATATATATAGGTACATCACAACAAATATAAATTTTAGTGAATATATAATTTTTTATGAGCTTATAAGAGTTTAAAGCGAACACAGATGAGAATTAAAAATATATATAACAGAAAATATATCTAAAATTAAGAAAAAAGTAATAAAATATAATGTAATTATCTTATAAATATTTGATATTCGTAGTTACATTTGATATTAAATAATCAAAATTTGGGTTATTATTAAGGTAAAAGAAATGTTTTAATAAACTTGGAATTCAAAGACCAGATATAATTTCTATAATTAAAATATCAAGAATTTATGAAAATATATATACTGTATAAATATATTTCTGAAATATTGTCTTAAAATTGTAATAATCAAATAATTTCTAATATAAAATAACTTGTGTTTTTATAAATGAATTTTTTTTCCAAAATAACTCTTTTGAGTTTAAAATTGTGGTAAGTACTCGTTTTCTGTTCCATATGTAAAATAACGTTTTTGGCAAAACGAGATTTTTTGAATGGAACAATGCATATAGTATAGAGTTATGGCAAATGCCTCTTTTATCAAACCTTCTGTCCGATGCCACTTTTAACATGTAAAATGACGATTTAACCCTAGATCCTCTTATTTTCTTTTGGGTAAAAGAAACATAAAGGATAAATTTTCCTTCAGTTCCACACCGAACAAATTACAAGATCTATAAAAAACAATATGATGTGTTGAAGGAGTAGGCGATAAAGCAATGGTGGCGAGTCGAAGAACCAGCTAAAGGAAACATCAGAACTACTGTTAGAGTGAGTGATGATGGAGGAGTTGTGACGAGCGAAGGTGTTGGCGTTAATTTTCTTGGAGATTGAAGAGGTCTGAAGAGTCTAAAGAAGGTGTTGGCGCTAATGTCCTTTTTATATTCCCTTGATTTCTTTTCACTCTTAAATTTGCCAAGTTTTCGTCGGTTAACTTCCCCCAATCAGGTACTCTCATTAACAAATATTCCATAATCTTCAGCATGTATATTCCAGAATCTTCCACATTAGAAACCTGAAAAAAGTAAACATAATTTATAGTGTGTTTTTAGAATCTTCAGCATTTATAATAGTTTTATAAGGTCTCTTATAAAATTAATTAAAAGCTTAACATTTCTGATAATTAACTAACCTGTGGGTATTTTTCATCGATTCGAACCTTGTATGCTGAAACATCCATTTCTTCTCCTTTAATTTCTCGAACTATATATGGAAATGCAATGGAGTATGCAGCAAGATGACTTCTCTTGTATTTTTCTGTTACTTTGCTTCCAAGTGTGTCAATTAAAGTGATGGATCTCTTTTCAAAGTTCACTTTGACAGCAAACCAGATTCTTTCTTTCATTAAAAGTGGAATAAGAATCTCATCATTTTCCCCAATCGATTTGATGATGTCTTCTTCAAACTCAAACTTGAATTGATCTATATTCTCAACGAATTCAATATATGATTCATCAATTTTCTTAAAGAGAGATTCTGCAACAAGTGCTGCTTTCTTGTTTAAGAAAATCTCAGGATCATTTATTTTCTGCATCTTCAGCATATCAATACCTACATCAACATGCTTTTTTGGAAACAAAAGAAGATTGAATCAGTTTATATAAAATATCTTTATAAAACAGCAGTTTATTAAGTTTTCTTAGATACATTATAAAGTTTATAAGATTTATAAATTTTATGAAATATCTTATAAATCTTATTAAAGAAGAAGGTTCACTAGTTGATTTATTAAGTTTTAGGAGATACCTTATAATTCTTAATAAAGAAGAAGTTCCATTAGTTGGTTTATTAAGTTTTAGAAGATTCGTCATAAATCTTAATAAAACCATATAAATAAAATGAAAACTTACTGTGTTTGCAATCTTTTTCCCTGGTATCTCTAGTGCAGCAAACCATTTTTTATCAACAATATACGGACTAATCTCGATCTCCCTGCAATCAAATTCATATAAATTTTTAAGAATTTATAA
>OVBA01000291.1:0-76114 GCA_900406435.1 Lepidium aucheri
TATATAATAATAATATAAAAATTAATGAGGTGTTAATTTGATTATAATATCATACCTCTAAACTATAAACCCCAAACCTCTATACCCTAAACCCCAAAACTATAAACAAATTAATACATAATAATAAATTAGAATTACTTAATATTGATTTACGTATTATATAAAGAAATTTTGTTTAGATAAAGTCTTATGACAATCTTCATTAAACACATACACATAAATAATTCCAAGAGCCAACATATTATGATCTCTCATCCTTATTCTTAGAGCCTAATCATAACTCAATTAATGGCTCCTTATAAACTCCAATCCTTTAGTTCAGCTTTGCTTCAGATCTTCCTCTAACTTCGTTGATGAAGATGGTAGAGACGACAAATTTTGATAGAGAGACTTCCTTAAACTTAACCGAATTATTTATGCTGGTTTATTATAATATACCTCGTTTATACCGACTTATAACTTACTAATTCATATGTTTTCTTTAGTCTTTGTTGTGTTTTTAGAGTCCTTTTAGGTACAAAATGCAAGGATACTTTGTATTCCACATTCTGAGCAAGATTGGAGCTTAACTCTGGATTTTTTTACAACAAGACAAAGGATCGATTGATCAACACCAAAATTGATCAATCACAACTTTAAAGGAGAAGACTATGCTCTATCGACTTCTCATGTTTGACACGATCGGCCTCCATCCATCTATATCGTGCGCATGATCCACTGCACGACCGAGCACTCCGAGATCGATCGAGCTATTAAAGAAGAAGTTACGCACGATCCTTTGCACGACTTGGAAGCTTCACGATCGAATGAAGAAGCATTGATCGATCAAGCATTTCAAGGATCGATCAATCAATGAACCTGCAAAGCGAAAACCAGATTTCCTTATTTTTGTACCAATTCAGTTTACTCTATATATTAGGTCAAAAACACGTTTATACATAATTTTTCAGATCAGAAAAGTTACAGACGTTTGTTGTAACCTAGAGGAGAAGATTTTGGATCTCTACAATATTGGAGAAGAATCTCTAAACCTCTACTCTTATCTATTTTCAGTTTTCAATGAATTCCTTTACAATTGCTTGCTTGTTCTTTATTTTCATGTCTGAGTAGTTCATAGTCGAGTTTAGGGTATTCAAAGGATCTTAAGGGACATAAGGGTGAGGAACAAATAGGTTTTTAATTTTGGATTCTCAACCTAGAAACATGATTAATGCTTAGGTTATAGTAGCTAACTAATCTATGATCTTAGGTTACTTAATATTCCAGAAGCTTAATAAGAACCAGAATCCTTTCTAGGTAAGCAATACCTTCACTACCAACGAGAGTTGATGCTAGGTTGGGTTGTGGACATATCAGAACTGTTAACACTGCATGATTAGATTTCTAGAACCAATGAGAGTTAAGATTCCTAGGATCTAAGCATAGTGGCTATCGCTGCGAGAGTAGGTTAGTCAATCGTTATTTCTAAGTCAAGAACAGAACTGAACTTACATGAATAGATTCCTCATTCTAACCCCTTATTTCCTTATGAATTCCTTAAGCTTGATGTCTCTAGTTATTTTTTTACATCATATTTCTTAGTTACAATCGATTCCAATCAAAATATCCATCATCTTAGCTCTAGTTAAGTAATACAATCGTTAGTGTGATAATTGGTCTTCGTGGATTCGATCCCTAAATACTATTTCGTTTGTTGTGCACTTGCAGTAGAATATAGGGTTAAAATTCGTTGTATCAAGTTTTTTGGCACCGTTGCCGGGGACCAATAACATTGCCTTTCAATTATTTATTGAATTAGAGACTAAGACACCTTTTGTTTACCTTTTTGTTTTTGTTCCTTTGTTTTGTTTTTCAAGTTTGATTTTATAATGGCTGGTAGAGAAGAAGTCGTAGCTGATCCTACGAGTGAGGAAGCTACATTGGAGCAATTGAAGCGAGAGATTGAAGAGCTGAAACGGGAAAAAGATGCTAGGGAAGAATAGATGCCAAGAAAAGCTATCAGTGAAATAGAAACTCCTCACAACTACTACCAATGTCGATCCGCGATCTCTGTTAGTATACCTGAGGGCGGCATTAATCATGAGTTGAGTCCTCCTTTGATAGCATTGGTTAGACAATTTGCTTTTCATAGTTTCCCTGATGAAAACCCTATAGCCATCTCGAAAACTTTGAGGAAATCTGTAGTACAACAACACCTAGAGGAATCCTTGAGGACTACGCTAAGTGCAAATTTTTCAAGTTTTTATTGGAAGGGAAAGGTACCAAATGGCTTCAGTCTTTACCAGCAGGATCGTTAACTTCATGGGAACAAGTTAGAAACAAGTTTTTGGACCACTTCTTTACCAAAGAAAAACTGCTAAGTTGAAGAATCAGATTTCAAACATTCATCAAAGAGACGATGAGTCTTTTGGAGAAGCATGGGATAGGCTGAAAGGATATAGAAGAGATTGTCCACACCATGGTTTCAGCGATGAACAAGTTGTGAACTTCTTTTATAGTGGATTGAGCTGCAGTTTCAAGAAGCTACTTAATGCTTCAAGCAAGGGAGATTTTACTACAAACACGAGTGAGAGTGTTTTCCAACTGATTGAGAATTTGGCTGTGAGTACAGGAGATTTACGGGATTACAAAGAATCTTCATCTCAGATAGATAAAATCGAAGGGATAAGTGAGACATTGGATCAGTTCATAGCTTCAAGTGAGTTTAAGAGGAAGTCTGTTAAGCTATGTGCATTAGAGAGGAATCCTAATCTCCAAGACCATCAATCTGAAGTATATTACACCGAGCAAAAAACTACCGCAAATCCTACTCCTTCATCTACTGACGAAATTAAAGCTTTATTGGAGCAGGTCATTCAGGGACAATCTAGGACTACGTTTGAAATCAATAATCAGATGGGAGTGATGTACTCACAGTTGAGTTCCGGGATCGATTATGTTATGTCCAGGGTGGAAAACACAACCTTTCCTCTTGATTCAAATGATGATCATCAAGCTTGTGATGCTGTTATGCTGAGAAGTGGCAAGGAGCTTGAATCAAATTTCCAAAGGCCAAGACCAGAGAGAGTAGTAGTCAATGTTGAGGATGATAGAGCTGAACAGATTTATGAGGAAACAGCCACACCTACGCCAATACCAGAGCAGTTTCCACGACCAAAGAGAGAGCCATCGCCTGCAATCGTACCTCGTAAGCAATCAGCAGCACCTGAGAGAACATATGTACCACTACCACCTTATCCCATCCCACCAAAGAAGTCTAAAAAGGATTTTAAGAATGCCAAGTGTAAGGAGTTGTTATCAGATTTGTCTGCTCGGTTACCTTATATTAATGCCTTGCAGATGATACATTCACTTAAGAACTATGTCAAAGGTCTAGTGACAAAAAAGTTCATAGAAGAGGAAAGAGTGATGATGATTACACAAGATTGTAGTTTTAGACTTCAAAATCGGATCCCTAAGAAAGAAGAAGATCATGGGCGATTTGTACTTTCAGTTCGGATAGGTTATGTGACCTTTGCGCGTTCATTGTGTGATCTTGGCTCTAGTGTAAACCTCATGCCATATTCTGTAGCCTTAAAGTTAGGATTCTTGGACTTCAAGCAAACAAAGATCTCTCTTATCTTTGCAGACCGTTCAGTGAAATTTCCAGTGGGTATCCTTGAAGATCTTGATGTCAAAGTTGGGACATTAGTACCAACATATTTTGTAGTGCTCAAACTAGATGAAGAACCTAAGGACCCTTTAATCTTAGGTAGACCTTTTCTGAGAACAGTGGGTGCTATGATTGATGTCAAGAATGGAAAAATTGACCTACAACTAGGTGATATGAAGATGAGATTTAAGATGGACAAGATGTTGAAGAAACCGATGCTAAATGGTATGACTTTTTCTGTTGATACTTCTGAGGAAATTGAAGAAGAGTTGAATGAAGAGATACTTGTTGAAGACCCTCTTGAGCTAGCACTTACAAGGATAGAATCTGAATTTGGGTTTGTAAACGACGCAGCAACAAGTTATGCTAGAATGATAGACTCGTGTAAGCATATTGAGGAGATGATAGTCTATGCCGTTTTAGATACTCCAAAACCGTCCATACCTTCAGCCTTGACCGATCCTTGGAGTGAGTTAAAAGCTCCCAAAAGCAAGCTTAAGACTCTCCCAGCTGGGCTAAGGTACGTATTTCTCTATCTTAATTCTACTTATCCTTTGATCATTAGTGCTAAGTTGAATGGTTCTGAAACTGAAACGCTTATTAGAGAACTTCAAAAGTATCATAGAGCTATAGGTTATTCATTCGATGATATCCCTGGTATTTCACTTGAGTTATGCATGCATAGGATACATCTGATTGATGAGTCTAAGAGTTCTATAGAGAACCAAAGGAAATTGAATCCGAATGTAAAAGAAGTTGTCAAGAAAGAGATAATGAAACTATTAGAATCAGGGATCATATATCCTATTTCTGATAGTAATTGGGTTAGTCTTGTCCATGTCATACCTAAGAAAGGAGGTATTACTATAGTTAATAATGAGAATAATGAATTGATACCTACTAGAACTGTCACAGGTCATAGAATGTGTATTGATTTTAGAACTTTAAATTTCTCTACTTAGAAGGATCACTTTCCTGTGCCCTTCATGGATCAAATGCTTGAGAGATTGGCTAACTATTCTTACTATTGCTTTTTAGATGGTTATTAAGGTTTCTTTCAGATTCTCATTCATCCCGACGATCAGAAAAATACGACTTTTACATGACCCTATGGTACATTTGCATATCGCAGAATGCCATTTGGATTATGTAATGCCCCAGCTACTTTCCAGAGATGCATGACGTTGATTTTCACTGATATGATTGAGGATATTATGGAAGTTTTTATGGATGACTTTTCTTTCTATGGTTCTTCTTTCTCTGGTTGTCTTTCTAATCTTTGCAGGGTCCTCCAACGTTGTCAGGACAAGCATCTAGTGCTCAATTGGGAGANGAGATGCATGACGTTGATTTTCACTGATATGATTGAGGATATTATGGAAGTTTTTATGGATGACTTTTCTTTCTATGGTTCTTCTTTCTCTGGTTGTCTTTCTAATCTTTGCAGGGTCCTCCAACGTTGTCAGGACAAGCATCTAGTGCTCAATTGGGAGAAGTGTCACTTCATGGTTACAGAGGGGATAGTACTCGGTCACAAGATATCAGGAAAAGGAATCAAAGTTGACAAGGCGAATATCGAGGTAATGACAAGCTTGAAATCACCAACCACAACCAAAGAGATCAGAAGTTTTCTCGGTCATGCTACCTTCTATAGAAGATTTATTAAGGATTCTCGAAGATAGCCAGACCACTTACTCAATTACTATGCAAGGATGATAAGTTTGAGTTTACCAAGGAGTGTAAGGAAGCTTTTCTAACCTTGAAAGGAGCTTTAGTTAGTGCACCAATAGTTCAGCCACCAGATTGGGAATTACCTTTTGAGATTATGTGTGACGCAAGTGACTATGCAGTTGGAACTGTGTTGGGCCAGAGAAAAGATAAGAAGTTGCATGTAATTTATTATGCTAGCTGAATACTTGATGATGCTCAACGGGAGTATGCAAATACAGAAAAAGAACTTCTAGCCATCGTTTTTGCCTTTGAGAAGTTCAAATCTTATCTCGTCGGTTCTAAGGTTATTGTACACACTGATCATGCTGCTCTTAAGTACCTCCTTTCCAAGAAAGATGTTAAGCCTAGGCTGCTTCGTTGGGTGTTCTTGCTGCAAGAGTGTGATCTTGAGATCAAGGACAAGAGGGGTGTAGATAATGGAGTCGCAGACCATCTTTCTAGATTACGAATTGACGACTCAGTTTCTCTTGATGACAGCTTAAGAGAAGAGAAAGTTTATCGTATACAATCCACCCATAATGTTGACACTTTCCTACTGATCCTCCTCGTGTTCCAGGCACTCCATGGTTTGATGATTTTGCCAACTATCTCGCTGTAGATATTAACCCTCCTGAGTTTCATGTTTATAAGAAGAAGAAGTCTCTAAGGAATGTCCGACGATACTACTGGGATGCTCCATACTTATACAAACAATGCTCTGATGGCATTTTCAAAGATGTGTTTTTGAAAACAAGATTCCCGGTATATTGTTTCTTTGTCATAATTCTTTGTATGGAGGTTACTTTGCTACCTTCAAGACTGTAGCAAAGGTTCTTCAATTAGGTTTTTGGTGGCCTACAGTGTTTTGTGACACTTACTCCTTTGTTTCAACGTGTGACTCCTGTCAACGACAAGATAACATAAGTAGAAGAAATGAGATGCCATAGAACTTTATTCTTGAGGTTGAGGTGTTTGATGTTTGGCGAATCGATTTCATGGGACCTTTCCCTATCTTTTTTAGGAACAAATACATACTTGTTACTGTGGATTATGTATCTAAGTGGGTTGAAACAATAGCTAGTCCAACCAATAATGCCAAAGTGGTTCTGAAGATGTTCAAGCATATCATATTTCCTAGGTTTAGTGTTCCAAGGATTGTGATCATTGATGGTGGTTCTCATTTCATTAACCAAACGTTCAACAATCTGTTGAAGAAGTATGGAGTTCACCACAAAGTTGCCACGCCATACCATCCTCAAACAAGTGATCAGGTTGAAGTTTCTAATCGAGAGATCAAGAGCATTCTTCAGAAGACCGTTTGTGCAACAAGGAAGGATTGGTCGACTAAGTTAGATAATGCTCTTTTGGCTTACAGAACCGCTTTCAAAACACCATTAGGGACAAATCCGTTCTATTTGTTGTATGGTAAGTCCTGTCATCTTTTAGTCGAGCTCGAATACAAGGCTAATTGGGTTATCAAGTATCTCAACTATGACATCAAATCTGCCTCGGAAAGACGGTCACTGCAGATACATGAACTTGAAGACATCAGACACTTCGCTTATGACAACTCAAGGATTTACAAGGAACGAACAAAGGCTGCACATGATAAGTATATCCTTAACGGAAGTTTTGCTCCTAATGATAAAGTTCTTTTGTTTAACTCTCGTTTAAAAATCTTTCCTGGTAAGCTTAGGTCAAGGTGATATGGTCCTTTCACCATCAGGGAAGTATGACTGTATGGAGTTGTGGTGTTGCTCAACAAAAAGGGAGAAGAATTTGTAGTCAATGGACAGCGCCTTAAACCATATTTTGGTGTTCCCCACAAAGTCAATGAAGATTTCATCTATTTCACTGATATAACTCCTCCATAGCACCTCTCTTAGTCAAGCTACTGACTTTAAACAAGCGCTGAGTGGGAGGCAACCCACTAATAAGTTAGTCTTTGCTTTATTTTTTGTTTGTTTTGAGTCAATGTTGTCTTTGATTTCAGGAAATGCAATGTGAGAGCACTGTCTGATCGATCCACACAAATATTGATCGAGCAAAAGAGGTAGAGAAAAAGCGCACGATCCGCCGATCGACCGAGACTTTCTGCTCGATCGATCTGCAATTTTGGTGTGTTTGCGCCCGATCCATCGAACAACCATGACATTCTGCTCGATCGATCATCGCTTCTCGTCTATTTGTGCATGATCTGTCGACTAATCATTGATCATTTCATCTCTCGATCTCCACAGAGCGATCGATCAACGGTTGCTCGATCGATCAACGGTTGCTCGATCGATCCATACCTCCAGGTATGTTTTTTGAATCCCAAAACAATTTTCAATTACTTTTTTTGGTTACTTTCATTCTTCCTCTTACTAGTATTCACATCGGGATGGTGTGAAGTAAGTTTGGGGGAAAACCGCTTTTTTGCTAATGAATTTTCTTTCTTTTGTTTTGTTTTTTAGTCAAACATTGTTTTAGATAAGCTTTTGTCGGTTTGGGAACTATGATTTCTGAGAAATGGTATATTTCATAAGGGTTTAAGCTACCATTTGTTTGATTTCTGATGAGCATTGTTGACTATTAGAAAACTCAGAGATTCATCAGCTGTTCATCTTTTCACCACTTCCTCTCGATTGTTTCGAAAATTTGGTATCAACTTCAACCTTAACCTGATTTAATTTTATTGTCTAGAGAGTTGGTATACATTAGATCGGATTATCAGCCTCAGTTTTGAGAACCTATCCCAGAGTTTGGTTTCCTTTTCTCAAAGTTTCGTGCACTTTAGTTTTAACAATCGAAGTAAGCCTAGGGTAAAAGTTTCTCAATGACGCTGCTCGTTTTTAAGGTGAACTAGACGGTTCTGAGGATACATCCAATGACGTAATCCTTTTTACCTTACTAACCTGCTTACTAAGAGAAACTCCAATGAAGCTACTCGTATTATACATCTTTGAAAATACAAAGGAAAAACCACCGATAAAAAAAATACAATCATACCCTAGTAAAGTAGAGAGAAATCGGTTGGAAAATAAAGGAATAAAAGGAAATGAACCACAATATGGATGGTACTTAGGATTGAGAATGAGTCCATGTGTCTTTTGATCGATATTCTCTAGATAAGACCGCACTTAGATCCATAAGAAGTTGGTATCGTGATCTAAAATTTTGGGTGTTATTTTGGAGTTAGGATGGACTAGTTGTTAAGTCTGGGAGAAGTATAAGGTGGTCTCTCTCGTCGAATGAATCAACTGTTCTTTGCTTAGGTTCTAAGGTGTTAAATTCCTATGAAGAATGAGTTCTTGAGTTTGTATCTTTCTTTTAGATTTCGGTGTATTTGCTTGAGGACAAGCAAAAAGCCAAGTTTGGGAGAATTGATATACTTCGTTTATACCGATTTATAGCTTCCTAATTCATATGTTTTCTTTAGTCTTTGATGTGTTTTTAGAGTCCTTTCAGGTACAAAATGCCAGGATACTTTGGATTCTACATTCTAAGCAAGATTGGAACTTAATTCTGGTTTTTCCCACTACGAGACAAAGGATCGATCGATCAACACCAAGATCGATCGATCACAACTTTAAAAGAGAAGACTACGCTCGATCCATTGATCGACTTCTCATGTTTGACACGATGAACCTTCATCCATCTATATCGTGCGCATGATCCGCTGCACGACCGAGCACTCAGAGATCGATCAAGCTATTGAAGAAGAAGTTAGGTATGATCCTTTGCACGACTTGGAAGCTTCACGATCGAATGAAGAAGCATTGATCGATCGAGTAGTTCAAGGATCGATCGATCAATGACCCTGCGAAGCGAAAACCAGATTTCCTTATTTTTGTACCAGTTCACTTTACTCTATATATTAGCTCAAAAACACGTTTATAGATAGTTTTCAGATTAGAAAAATTACAGACGTTTGTTGTAACCTAGAGAAGAAGATTTTGGATCTCTACAATATTGGAGAAGAATCTCTAAACCTCTACTCTTATCTATTTTCAGTTTTCAATGAATTCCTTTACAATTGCTTGTTTGTTCTTTATTTCCATGTCTGAGTAGTTCATAGTCGAGTTTAGGGTATTCAAAGGATCTTAAGGCACATAAGGGTAAGGAACAAATAGGTTTTTAATATGAATTCTCAACCTAGAAATATGATTAATGCTTAGATTAAAGTAGCTATGATCTTAGGTTACTTAATATTCCAAAAGCTTAATAAGAACTAGAATCTTTTCTAGGTAAAAGCAATACCTTCACTACCAACGAGAGTTGATGCTAGGCTGGGTTGTGGACATATCGGAACTGTTAACACTGCGTGATTAGATTCCTAGAACCAACGAGAGTTAGGATTTCTAGGATCTAAGCATAGTGGCTATCGCTATGAGAATAGGTTAATCAATCGTTATTTCTGAGTTAAGAATGGAACTGAACTTACCTGAATAAATTCCTCATTCTAACCCCTGATTTCCATATAAATTTCTTAAGCTTGATGTCTCTAGTTATTGTTTTACATCATATTTTTTAGTTACAATCAATTCCAATCAAAATATCCATCGTCTTAGCTCTAGTTAAGTAATACAATCGTTAGTGTGATAATTAGTCTTCGTAGATTCGATTCCTAAATACTATTTCGTTTGATGTGCACTTGCAGTAGGATATAGGGTTAAAACTCGTTGTATCACATTAACCATTGCTTCAATTTCTCTTGCACCTTGAGGAAAACAAAACAAAAAGTCGAGTATATATAAACAATGCCATTTATACCATTCAGCTTCATCTACGACATGGAACCAAAATATTCAATTATAATTCATACTAAAGAAGAATGTAGCTTGACCTAAGCTAGAACGATTTGCCAAAACTATGTTCAAAATCACAACTGCAAATGGTATCATCACAATGGAAAGAACACAGATAATATACAGTATATTAAAACCAAATAGAGCCAACAGGATTGTAAAGAAACATGACAAGGGTCAAATAGTTTCAGACAAATTGCAGGTTTTTAAGAATCTCTTAAACAATAGGAACCAAAACGATAAGTGAACAATAACCAGTAAAAAAAATGTAATGACAAAACAGCAAAGAGCTTATTATATACATTGTTGTGGCTTCTTCTAAATGTTGTTCATCTCCATAATGGTATCACTTGACATTATTTCTAACCTAATAAGAAAAAGAATAAACTCGTCATATTTACAACTCATGAGATGTGAGTTTAACATCCTATGTGAACTAGCTTTTGAGAAAAAAAGACTACAATTCAATGTAAAAGAAAACTACACTAAACTTTTGTAAACAATTCACCACACTTATCTTTCATTTCATAAATAGGACCAGTGAAATGGCTACCACAACAGAGGCAATAAAGAAACTCTACAATTATAGAAAACAAAACATGATTCTCAAGAACACAACAAAATGATAAAGATACCTTGCCACCAGTTTCCTCTTGAGGCACTGCCTGAATCATATTTGCCTCCATCTTTCTTGTTCTACAACACAAAGCATACTTAGAAACAACAAATCAAAAATACATAGAGAACTTTAAGGCTCATCAAGAGCTCCACAAAAATAACTCTGCTAAACAGCTATATAAACAGATAAACTAATCACATGTTGTAGAAAATCCCATCCACAAAATGAATAAACCACCAAGTCACATGGAAAGTAATTGCCATTGGAAGCAAGATAACACTACAGGGTGATTTAAGAGGCAGAACTTGTGAACAAGAAACAAGTAATAAAGACACTTTGCTATGGAGAACTAAATTCCCCATAACACTAAGCAAGAAAGATAGATTCTCATGCTCATTAAAATCACTACTCATCAAGCAATCTCAAAACTTCATAAGTCTTTGAAAAACTGTTGAAACCAAAACGTATTCCTTTTTCTTCAAATTCTTAATCAGATCAGCTGAGCGAATTCTCAAAATTAAGACCTCCAATTGACCAATTATAGGCAGATTCATCACAAATCTTAACAATGATAGAAAATTTGAAAAATTTCTCAATTGAGACCCGAAAACACAGACAATAACAGACGAAAATAACAGCACAACCCATAAAAACATGGTAGACAATTCTTGGTTTCAGTAAAATAGTTAGAGCTTTCATAATAATTCATTTCTATAGAAACAGACAAAATCCACATAGCTAATCTCGCTTCCATTTAACAATTTCTCTATAAAAATCAAAATCTTACAAATTGAATACCTTTATTTGAAGTTTCACCACAAGTTTTACACATAGATTGAAGTAGAATATTGAATCAACATAGAGATCGAAGGAGAAGACTTAATCGACACAGAGATAGAAGAAAAAGACTGAGATTAAGACTCAGGTTGAAATTTAGACTGAGATTTAGACTGGGCTTTTAGAATGAGATCGTAATCAAATAAGAAAAAGAGACCGATTGGGAGATAAAGTATAATACCCAATTTTTGACGGGGTGACAACACCATGATCTCTTCAATCAAAATCCTCAGGGAGGTTTTCAGTAGGGATAATTGGAGTTCCTAGGTTAGAATCAATGAGTTAAAAAAAATTTGCAAAGAAAGAGTTTATGGGTCGAAAAGAGAATCAGTCGAAGAGGCAAAAGGGAAAAATCTAAAATCTTGTATAATCAGACCAAAAATTTTCCTAAATGTTGGAGGGAATAAACTTTTATTTCTCCGCCATACATATTATAACATTAACATTTTCATTTAAAGTATGTTATTAAAAATTATTGATGTATGAAAAGTGTTACGCAGAATTAATACTACACAATATTATAGTATTTATAAAAGAACAACGCTATTAAAAAAACACGAAAAAGAAATGATAGCACTTTGACTGAAAATGCTATACTCATCTGCTATTAAAAATATTATTTTTGTAGTGTAATTTACAACAAATTGAGAGAAGAAAAAGGTTTTACAGTGAGAAGACAGGGTTTTACAGAGAGATTGAAGGATTGAAGATTTTACAGAGAGAAAGGTCTCACCTATTACAGAGAGAAGAAGATGAGAAGATTCAAATCGTAAAAGAAGTGCAAAACTGTTGTGGGACAGCACGACGGGCAGCAGCGGCTTGTAATTTCTTCTTGTTTTGAGGGTTACTTTTGTATTTCTAAAACCCAAAGAGGGCAGACGGGACAAGGTTCCAAAAAGAGAGCATTTCTCACAATTAGTATTCACATTGTATGTGACATGCTAATCACCAAAAGTGATCTTGTCATATTATGTATAGATGCTAAAGTAAAATTATTAATTGATCATGATTAAAGAGATGTTAGAATGACATAAAAATTCTAGTGATCAATTAAATTATTATTTATATTCTTGGAGATTACTCAAAGGTGAATCATTGGATATATTTAATAATATGAAAAGAATTAATCATTTCCACTATATTCGATAATATGTTTACCCAAAAGTAACATATTTGTTTTGATTTATATGTGTGATTTGATTAATTATAAAAATATTAAAAATCTAAAACTAGCATCACTTATAGTGCATGTATTTAAGTATTGCTCAAAGGTTGCTTAAACACATGCTTTTAAAGTCTAGAATAAAATTTAGGAATTTGTATAAAAATCTCAAAACACTAATGGGTAAGCATGTATAAATGCTTGCAGCTTCATCTAGTATGTATCCATCTGCTAACTCTGTTGTAAAGTTTAATGGGTTAAATTATGAGAAATGGTCCAAACAAATCCGTTTTACACTGGGTGTAATATCTAGGACTATGCAAGCTTCACTGATGAGGAGCCCTCAGCTATTAAAGATGATAGCTCCGAAACTGTTAACTCTCATGATGATACCTGGGAGTGATCTCTTAGGCTGAGTGTGAACCTCATGAGAATGACGATGGCGGAAAGTATAAAGCCATATGTGCCCAAGACTGAGAAATCTAGGGAATTCATAAAGAAAATTTAGGAATGTTCACAATTGAACTTGGCAGACAAGTCGATTGTAGGAAGTCTCATAAGTGAGCTGACTACGAAAAAGTTTGGCTGGTCTCAGTCGATCCATGAGCATGTTACGCACATGTCTAAACTGACATCAAAGTTAAAGGCCTTTGGAATGGAAGTTCATGAGCCTTTCTTGGTCCAATTCATCATGAACTCTCTACCTCTTGAGCTTAGCCAGTTCCAGGTGGATTACAACAACATTAAAGATAAGTGAAACTATCAAGAATTGAAGGCTATGCTCGTTTAAGAGGAGGGGAGATTAAAAAAGTTTAAGGACCAAGTTGCTCATCTTGTAGGCCTTGAAAGTGCCAGCAGCAACAGGAAGAAACCAAGTATTAAGGACAAAAAGATTGATAGAGCTTTCATGAAACAAACTGAAATTCAAGTCCAAAAGGAAAAGAGGTGTTCCTTTTGCAAGAAAAATAGGACACTTCAAGAAAGATTATCCGAAAAGAAAATCATGATTCGATAAGAAAGGTACAGAACATTTATATGTTTGTTCCTAAATGAACCTTGTTAAAGTGCCTAAAATACTTGGTGGTTAGATTCTGGTGCATCTACTCATGTGTGTCATATTGAGCAGGGATTCATTTCGATCCAACCCATAAGAGGATCTGAACAGTACTTGTTCATGGGGAATCGGATAAAGGCACGAATTGAAGGTATTAGAACTTATAGGTTGATCTTAGACACTGGTTTTCATATAGATCTTGAAGGGACTCTCTTTGTACTTGAATGTGCTAGAAATCTTGTTTTTATAAGTAAGTTGGATGATATAGGTTTTAATTTTAAGATTAGACATGGTGTTTTCTCTATATACCAAAATGATTACGTTTATAGTAGTGGTACAAAGTTTGATTCACTTTATAAGTTCAATCTTGATGTAAAGTTTTCTGAATCCTTGTTTGATGTTAAGAATCAAAGCATAAAAAGTAGTGCATCTAATGAGAACTCAACTTTCTTGTGGCATAAAAGATTAGGCCATATTTTAGAAGAAAAAATTATGAGGTTGGTAAAAAATGAAATACTTCCTCTATTGGATTTTAGTGACCTAGATGTGTGTATAGACTGCATTAAAGGAAATCAGGCTAAACATATAGTAAAGAAACCTGCCATAAGAAGTACTCAACTTCTCGAGTTAATTTACAGTGATATATGTGGTCCATTTGATGCTCCATCTTGGAGTGGTGAAAAATATTTTTATTACATTTATTGATGATTATTCACGTTATGGTTATACTTATCTACTGCATGAAAATTCTAAGTCAGTGGATATCCTAGAGGTGTTCATTGATGAGGTAGAAAGGCAGTTAGATAGAAAGGTAAAAGTAGTAAGATCTGATAGAGGTGGTGAGTAATTCAATGAAAGTGGACAATGTCCTGGTCCATTTGCAAAGTTACTTGAAAGAATAGGCATTTGTGCACAATACACAATGCCTGGAAGACCTCAACAGAATGGTGTAGCTAAAAGGCGAAATCGTACTCTAATGGATATGGTTAGGAGTATGTTAAGTAATTGTTCCTTACCCATTTCTTTGAGGATATATGCATTAAAGACTACAACATATGTCTTAAACCGAGTTCTGATATAAGGTGTTTTTATAGGTTTTAACCTTTGTTTTCCATGGTTTTATTGAGTCAAATTATGTGTTTTAGAGTCTTTTAGTCTATTTTAGAGTCTTTTCAGGTCATAGGACACATTTGGAGAAAATGAGCTGTTTTGAGTGAAAACGAGCATATAGAGATGCAGAATCCTGTATAAGCATCAGAAGTTTGGCTTCCTTTTAAAGTGTTCCCACCGTTGGATCGAGCTTAAATTTGGAGACAAGATATCCATGTGAGTTAGCTTTCATTCGGAAGTGGTTTGAGGGTAATCCGACAAGCGGTTAGGAAGATATTACGATTTCTCCAAAGACATGTCATTCTGGCCGATAACAGACGCCACCAGAAGATGCGCTCGACCTGCTAAGATCATGATCGACCATTCTACCCCTTGATCGATCGATCAATCCTTTGATCTCGCAATCATCGATACTGTGAAGAGAAAACCAGATTTTCCTTATTTTGTACCAGACACATTTTTAGTTTATTTAAATAGTTTTCTTAGAACTTTTAGGGCATCCTATCATTAATTTCAGCGGCCGCTCTTGTAACCTTTGAGGGAGAAGATCTCTATCCTCCACAACAAGATCTCTATCCTCCACAACACCATCGGAGAAGATTTCTGAACCATATTTCTATTTAATTCAGTTTATCATTATGTTTATCTATTCTTCTTCTTTATTTGTTCTTTCTGTTATGCTTGAGTAGTTTACCAATCAGGTTTATGGATTTCTAGGGATTTAGGGATTCAATTAATTAGGAACAAATAAGGCTCGATGTTATGTGTTCTCTATCTAAGACTGTGTTTAATGCTTAGGTTAGACTAGTCACCTAATCTATGATCTTAGGTTGTTTAACTCTACAAAAGCGTGTTAGATTCCTGAACTAGCTTAGATGAGCAATTAGATTTAACCAATGACAGTTAATTGTTAAGGATAGTTGTGGACCTATTAAACCTATTAATTAATGCATGTTTGCATCCTAGTACCAACGATAGTTAGGAGCACCAGGTTGATAAACATAGTAGTAGGCACCACGACAGTGGGTTTGCTAGAAATCTATGTCTAAGTCAAGAATTGTTTGAATGAATGCCCTGACTAGTTCTCTTATTTCTTGATGAATTCCCTGTGCCTGATGCGTTTATTTATTTGTTTTCATATCGTTATAATTTTGTTTAGTTTCCATCTTTATTTGTTTTGTCTTAGCTTAAGTTTTGTCTAAGGATTCATAGTGTAACCATTGGTCTTCGTGGATTCGATCCTTAAGTGTTACATCAATAAGGTACGTACGAGAAGTTAAATTGGTATAATTAACCTTGTATCAGGTTCCTAGTAAGGCAGTTCTTAAGACTCCTTTTGAACTATAGATGGGAAGGAAACCTAGTTTAATACATTTACGTGTTTGAGGTTATCCAGCATAAGTAAAGTCGTATAACCCACATGAAAAGAAACTTGATTATAGGACTGTCAGTAGATTTTTCATTGGCTATCCTGAAAAATCGAAAGGATATACATTTTACTATCCTAACCATAGTACAAGAATATTTGAAACAAGGAATGCTAGGTTCATTGAGAATAGTCAAAGTAGTGGGAGTGGTGAACAAAGAAAAGTGGACATTAAAGAAGTTCAGGTTGAAACTTCTTCACCTGTTATTTTACCTCAAGTTGTTGTTTTTACTGTTGCAGTACAGTCAAATGACACAATGGAACAACACAATCAAGAGCCAACTCCTCTAGATGAAGAAGTAGTCAATGAACGAGCCATATAAAAGCTAACTGATAGAGAAGTAGAGTGTGTCAAAATCCTTGTCCATCAAATGATCGATCAAGGTTTAAAGGTTAGGAGGAAAAAATCAAAATGCTTGAACTACACTATCATCAAGCAATGGATTAAGGTTAGTGTTTCTTCTCTATTAAGAAAATCTTTTTTGTTAAATTAAGACAAATCTAGAATATCTTGGGATGGATTTCATAATTTGAAATCATAAAATTGGATTTATATAGCTTGCTTTAACATGAATGTTCCAGTGAGTTTATCATCGTTTTCTCTCTTCTCTCATCCATATCCTTCAGAGAGAAATTTTTGGCATAACTCTTTCGTTTGCTAGGTAGATCTCCCTCTGTGGTGGTTCTCCACAGGCGGATAAACTCAATATCTCTTCCTGTGGTGGTTTCCCATATGCAGAAAAACTAAATCTCTTCTTTCGTGGTGGTTCTCCAGATTAGCCGAGTTTTAACTTCTTGTTCCTTGATAACAAGTTGAGCAGCAGTGGTTTTCAGGCGGTTAGTCCGATGCTGGAGTTGCATGCCGACAAGCACTAGAAGACATCACGTGGCAGCTTATTCCAAATCCGATGGCCTCACTGATGGACAATGAAAACGATGAATGGCGATGAAGAAAAGATCTCCGACAATGTTAACCTCACAGTCACGCCGGAGTTTGCATGCAGGATCATTGCATAATCGACATGTGGATCACCATTTGTGCCATATTTCTTTTTGAATGTTGGCTTATTGCATGATCAACACGTAGATCACCATATATGTTATCTCTATCTTATGTAATGAATGTTCTTATATTAAGCATGTACTTTCTCTTTTGTGTAACCTTATGTAATGTTAGCCCACTTAGAAAAAATTAATAAAATAATAAAGTTGTGGAAAAAAAGAACGTGAATGTTTCGAATCTTAATAAGGGAAACAATTATGATCAGCCACTTAACAGTAAATTAATTGATTTCGTATCACATATGAGTATGAGTTTTAAAGATATTATATTAAGAACATTTGTACATTGTTCTTGAAATTAGGGTCAACATTTTTAAAGCGTACTGTATTATTATTTATATTTGTTAGGTTTTAAATGTCGATAATGACATAACAACAACACTATAAAGCATATTATTGAATTATGTCACTGATTATTAACGAACGTATATGTTTAAAAGTTCTATACGTTTATTTTTCTCGATGGTATATATATGTGAATGTAAATTAGGCGATAATTCCCTAAAAGTGGGTCACCCATTGGTTCAACAAGTTCACCAATACTAATGAATGTCTTTGGCCATCCAAACCATATTACTCCCTCGTTATAAAGCTTTACATGCATTGCGTATTATAAGATTTTAGAGAAGGAAAGAGATTGAGCGGATTAAAAAGTATGAGAGATTATTGAACAGATTTTGCGGTAGAATAAGAGAGAGATAAAACCGAGAGAGAGAGAGTAGAGAGATTAGAAGGAGAAAGCTTTTTTTTAAAAAAATGATAAGTTACATGTGTTACATAGTTATACACAAAGGAATCGGCTAGGGTACACAATAAATTAAATGAATAAACAAATAGATATGGTATAAGAGAAAAGATTCTTTCCGTGTGAGATCCAAGGTGGATAGTAACTTCTCATGAACGAGCTTCTTGTATCTTCACATGATTTTGCTTGTCTCTAACGGTCATATTGACCGAGATTAATTGGTTCCCACTTGTGGTTACGGGTCTAACTGAATCGGTTGACATTTGTTGTGCAGACAAATCCTTCCTGACCAATTCTTTATGTGTTTGCTTGTTGCTCAAGTATAGCTTGTTTGCTTCACACTTAACATTTTATCTCAATACGTATATCCCTAGATTTACTAAACTGATATGGATTGATGTAATTATGAGAAAGAGCTGATTCTAATCATAACTCCCTCACTATTAATTACGTTACATGAATACTTTATGTTTGTCACCGGTCTCGTTCTCATTTTGACTTATTCTTGTGGCTTCGCGCAATTTAACACGTAAACACTTTCTTGTTGGTTTAGTAGTTCTTTTTTCATTTGTGAGGTACTCATATTCACTATACGAGGTTCTGCTATCCGTTTGGATTTCGAGTAGTTATTAGATGGTTTTGATCTTTAAGTCCGATATAGCAGATTTCTAGAGTTTTTATCTTAAATATTCTAGTCTAATCTTTTCGGGGCTTCATATTTTAAGTATTTTGGGTTTAGTCTCTGGAAAAAAAAAATTTCCACCACCTCATGTATTCGAATGTTGTTTTCCACCTTAGGTTTTAATATTATTCAGATGACAAAAAAAAGAATCATTTACTTTTCAAAATGACCAAGTAGCACAAGTAATACCGATTTTTTCAATAATTGGAATGACAAGTTTCGATATATAGCCTAAAGCTCACATCATAAACCTTCTTTTCCATTGTGCATCAAGGAGAGATCAAACCCTGGTATCTGAAGATTTGTGAAGAAAACACTATCACTGATCTACCTGTTTCGGCCACTAAACAAGTAAATATCCAACATTTTTAAACTAATAGTAGAAAACTCTACAGTTTCATGGGAATAGAATATTTAAGAGTTCCACAATTTTGAGTTATTAGTGTGTTGTTTGGTGAGGGTATTTTTTTTAAACAATAATCTATTCTTTTTGATGGTTATATTCTCATATTTTTCTAACAATTTGATCAACAAATCTGATTATATACTTATGTTAAGTACATATTGTATTAAAAATCAAAATTTTCTCACTTCATAATTTTTTTCCAAACTTTTGTATAATAATATTAAAATTTCAAAAAAATGTATGATACAAAATTTATAAGATACATCAAAAGAATAATAAACTATAACGCTCCATAATGTTAAAGGGATTTTGAAGAATTTATCATTTGTAGACACTACCCACCAGACTGGCTTCCTCATATCTTTTAATGAGAATCATTCAAGTTGACCAAAAAAAATAACGCTCTACATTCATCTTAGTAGGTCTCACATCTTCTCATACTCACCTACTCTATTGACCATTATTGATGACTAAGACGTTACTTCCAAAAGCTTTAATATTGTATAATTATATTTTAAAAAATCAAAAAAGTTATTATAATAATAAAGTGTAACACTCCGATGACCATTTTAGTAGGCCACATGTCTCATTTCAACATGTTAATGGACCCACCTTTTTTAACGGTCAAGATGTTACTTCTAGAAGTTTTAAAGATTTATTTATTTCCTTCAAATCACCACATAATATTTTTTTATGTTTTATTCTCACTTACACGATACTAAAAATCATTTTATATAGGTCATCTATTCTAAAAAAATTATCATCTCAAGCTCACTTAATTGTAGAATTATTTCAAAATGTTTGAGTGAAAAGATAATTTCACTGGTGATATATATAACCCAATCAATTCTTTTAAGCTTTTTTTATACAATTTTGTGCGATAGATAGATATATAATCATATATGACTACGGTGAAGAATTATGAATGATATTATTAGAAAAACAATAAACAAGGCTCCCAGAAAATGCAACATATTATAATTCTGATGGTAATGGCATAGAGCAAAATCTTACAATTAAAAAGAAAACAACCCAAAATATAAATAGAGCAACCATAACATAATGATAAAATGGTTTTTAATTTTTGGGATTCTCCAAGTAATAGTTGCGTTTCTCTTCCTCATCCATGAAGGCCGTAACAGGAAAAGACTTGCCAATTCCCATTGGAGTCTTGAAGTAAATCTTACTGCTTTTTGGATCTTCCATACTCATCTCCACAATTGGAACCCACATAAACATCTGTTTACTCTTCACTCCTATACATACACACAAAATACAATTAAAGCCAAATATCAATTTTTACATTGTTATGAAATTGTATATTTACCTGTCATCTTCTTCATACAACACTTATCAACATAAGCAGTGACTTCAAGACCGTAAGAGACACGAGTGTTGGTAGCTTCAAAGAAATGTTCATAAGGAGTGGTTTGCTTCATCCACACGAAACCAGTGGCTCTAACTCGTCCACACTCCACAAGATTCTTCAAAGGCATCACTCCTTTTGGAAACCCTAGCTCCTCTAAAAGCTCAAGTGATTGTTGGCAACATTCCTCAGCTCCATACACGATCTCAGCTCCTGCTCTCTCTCCTTCAACGACAATGGCTCCTTCACTCGACATGGTTTTCAAAATTCTTGGTTTCAGTGAGAATTTTGGAAGAGATATATGAAGAGAGAAGGAGAGATATTAGAAGATGGAGTTGGTAGTTGAGCGGTGGGTTGTGTGATTTATTTATTTGTTTGCCTAATTCTCTCTCTTTTTGTTTTCATTGGTTTTTGTTTGGTCACCTAATTGTCTATTTATATATACTTTTGGTCAAATGCGAATAAATGTTTCTTTTCAGAATTGTCAAATACATTTTGACTTCTTATTAATATAATGAATTTTGTGGAGATTATGCTAAGAAATCTTTATTTGATTAGGTATCTTAACAAAATCTTATTATGTTTTTGGTAAAATATCTTGCCAATTTTTTTGGTAAAGAATCTTGTCCAAATTTGTTGGTAAACAATTTCATCCTACATTTTTTGATAATAAATATCATCCTACATTTTTTGGTAAAAAATCTCATCCTACATTTTTTGGTAGAAAATCTCATACTACATTTTTTGGTAAAAAATCTGATCATATTTATCATTGATTAAATTTTTAAATTTAAATCTAATCTTTAAAAAAAATGTCAAAATAGAGTGTTATTCAATCAATAAGTTTACAATATATGTTTGTCATTTTGGTTTCTTTATAAAGATTTCTTAGGGCATAGTACTGAAGGAACAAAGGTATAGGCTCTATATAACTAGATGAAATTTCTTTGGTTTTGAAATAGGTTAAAGTACTGGATTTTGTTTTACTAAGAAGCCCATAACTATTTCAGATAGCCCAAAAGTGATAACCAGACCTAAAAGTGTCCTGGTAACCGAAAATAGCACAGAAACATAACAAGATGTGTTTGACAAATCACACTATTATTAGATGTGTTTAACAACATGAGTCAAATGGTCGACTTTGTTTCCGGTATAGGATAATAGTTCGCTACTTCCGGGAGAACTGTATACTATTTTTTTCTTGGATTTTATAGTTGTTCATGTGTGAGATACATTTTATTCATTATGGAAGGTTTTATCACCAACTCAAATTCTGTATTGCATTGTAGTGATCCTTTAGTTGATCTAGCCTTTTTCTTCTGTGTTCGTTTAATATAGTTCCTCTCAATAATAAAACAGTATGTTTTATAATTCCAGTAAAAAATCCAATTAAAAGGGGAAGAAACAAAAAGCAGAGCAAGAATTAATTATGTATAACAAGTTTATTTTAATGAAACAACGATTCCGTGAATGTAGGTTTTGCTCTTAATTCCTAGAAATGTTCTTGTTATTCTAAGAATGATGATTATAATATCTTCTAACTGCTCTAACTTCATAAGTCTTCTCTTCTCGTTGACTGTTCCTATGAAGCCAAGAACTTCATACATATCGGAGGTTTGACTCCAGCGAGTGCAAGTACCGCCGCAGGTAAAGTCCAAAGCCCTTCACCACAGATTAGTCCTGAAGCCACCGCCGGAACCATAACCTCTGCTTTCTTCCGATTCATCTTCTCCCAAATAAACACAATCAAAGTCCCAACACACATGTCGATTGCGAAATAAGCTCCGACCAGAAATGGAACCGCCATAGCGGTTGGAAGTGGCATGAATCTCCCAACTTTTTTCGGAGCAAGATCTCTGATTACATTGACAAAAACCGCAAACCCGAAAAACCCGTAACACATTTGGACACAATGAAGAGGCAGAGCAGAGAAGCCTTGCACTCCAAGAATCGCCATGTTTCTGTATATCAAAGCATAAGGAGCTTTGAACTCACCGTTAGGGTTTCCAATGTCGAATGCTCGGTAGAACAAGAAGAAGCTTAATGGTGTCACCATACATCCAACGATCGTTCCAATCACTTGACTAGCAAACATTGCCCTAGGCGACGTCATTGTGTAATGTGCCGTTTTGAAATCTTGCATCAGGATGCAGGAAACCGAAACAACTGATTTTATAAGTCCACAACCAGCAAGTCCGGCCACAACTCCGTTTTCTCTTCCCGTCAAAGCCGCGATCACGAAAAGGCCGATTTTACCGTAGTTATAAGCCATGTTTATGTCTGTAAGTCCAGCTCCATAGGCATTACAGAAGGCCAGAGAAGGAGCGAAAATGTAAGCTACAATCACGTAATACCATTTAAGCTGAGGAAATATCAGAGGAATCACAATGGTTGAAACCGCGGCAAAGGTAAGATATCCGGCGACTCCAATCCACATGGGGATCTTCTCCTTGAGGAAATTCTCATCTTCCTTGAGAACTTTCCGTTGTTTCTTGTGTCCCAGGTCATCAACATCAATAGGTTTGTTCTTCAATCTTGCGTTGACACTGACAACAGTGACAAAAAGGATCTTAACGAAAGTGTACAGACCATCACCGAGGATTAAGGCTACGGATAAGAAGACTTTGTAACCGTATATACTCTTCATGTTGTGTTCGTCTAGATTCTCAGGGAACCAAGAGCCTTTAAGTTTATCAAGAAGAGGCCACATTAAGCCATACGAGAGAATAGCTCCTAAAAGCAAAGAAATGTTAACCAAATGTGAACAGATCATTCCTGCTCCTACAAATGTCATGCTGAAGTCAAAGAAGAACCTGCAGAAAAAAGGATTTCAGTTTCATGTTTTAAGAACTGTATTCGCTGAAACTTGTCTGTGTTTAATTAATACTTACGTTTGTTTCCAAGCTTTCAAGCCAAAGGTTGGGAATTGAGAAAACCCACAACCTTCAATACCAGAGAAGAACCACTGGAAAAATCCCCACAAGAAACTAAATGAGAAGTATTTCATGAAACCGCGAACCTGTTTCCTGCAAAATCGAGTCCAGTTAAAGAAGGATCAGTGAGGTTAAGTAACAATCACTTCTTGTAAAAATAGGTAAAACTTACTTGGACTGTGCATCTCCTTGAGTGTGGAAGCCATTGATGAGTACAGCAGTAGCTAAACCACTCGGATATGTCAACTTAAGGTCAATAATCATGACCTTTCGTAGAGGGATTAAGACGAAAAGACCGATGAAACAGACGACAAATAGATAAGCAGTCATCCAACCAAGACCTGGTTCTTTCACACTCTTCTCAGAGTTACCTTCCATGTTCACACCAGACAACACATATGTCTTATGGTTTAACCCCAGAAGATATGAAGCAAAACCACCTGACAAAAAGTAGAATCCACAATCCTGTCAATAACAGCTTAACTTTTCAATATTATATACACTGCTAAAAGCAAAAGCAACCCAATTTCTTGGGAGTTATTAAACCCAAAAGTTTCATAACTTTTATATATATGTTTGAAACTGTTTTACAGATCCTGTTTCACTGAATCTTTTCTTGCTTCCCAAGGAAAAAGGAATTATTAAAAAGGAAAAGAAAACTGTTATGTCTAACCTCCAACGGCAATGCCATAGCAAGCAACAGCAGAAGTCTGGATCATTGTGTTCTCTTGTGGTGTGAATGGCTTCGCAACATATCCTGATTTCTTGAGAATCTTAGTCCATGTCTGGACGAAGACAAAAGCCAGTAAAGCCGCAGAGCTGTTGAGATTTGGAACAATCCCGGTCGTGAGATTTAGCTTCTGAGCTATCACACTAAACACAACTCCGATCACTATGCTCACTAACACTCCTCTCACAGTTATCTGCTGCGTCCATGGTTCGATCGTCCTCCCAGATATCGTTTCCTCTGTTTCATGTTCTTCTTCTTGTAGTGACATTTGATTGTTGTTGTCCACTTCTTCTTCCTCTTCTCTCTTCATGATCTTTCTCTGCTCTATTTCCATGGAAACTGAAGAAAAAGCTTTGAACTTTGCAAATGAAAACAGTTGGATTTATCTTTGATACTTACAAAGATGAGATTTTTATTGGGAAATGAAACTCTGCTTTATCCTGAGACTACAAAAATAGTCTTTTATTTGGGTTTGGAAGAGAATGTAAAGAAAGCTAAAGAACTAATTGTCACTACCCTCTTAAGTGCGCATGTCCGACACGCGCATTGTCCGACGTAGACGAATCTGGGAGTCAGTCAAAACACAACCGCAAAAATAGCAAACGCAAATTCTGTGAACAAAAAAGGTAAAGAGTTGGGAGAAGTTTGGTACATAAAGTCAAGTGGCCAAGTAGATTGTTGTTCGTATCTTGTTCGTAAAGAACATTTAATGATATTTCACATTTTTTTGATTAGAATCTTTATAAAAAATCTGGCAAGGGTTTTCGATCAAGTCGTTAAGTTCATTTCTGTTATCTTCCCACCGGAATTGGATTCTAAAAGGTCATGTAATAACTATTTCATATTGATTGGAATTCTAGGGATGGAGCTGAACTATGAACTATGAATCAGATATTTAGATCTTTAAACATTTTTTATTACAGCCATATGAGACATGTGTGGTTCGTATCGGTGCAATGATTGAATACAAATTTGCTTCCACAATCACATCGAAAAAATTAAATGTCTCGAACAGCTTTACGTATAGAATTTTCACTCTCTAAATTTTGGATTGTTCAAAGATAACCATAATTGTTTGTTTTGAATTTTGTGTATATGATTTCGACACGGGCCTAGGTTTGTGCTTATACAAAGCCACTGAATATATAAGACTTTCAGATTTTTTTTTGTCAATATTGAACCACGACTGACCGGCTCATTAGCCAAATTTCTGCATAATGTAGGCAATAAAACTTGATTTATGGTTGTGTGAAACTAGCACTCTATTTTCAAATTCAAGAGTGTCGGTTATAAGAAAAAAAATGAATAACTAGTGTATTTCTTGATCTTGAGAAGAATAGGTATGTAGTTATAATTTAACCAAAAAAATATCTAATCTATATAATAATAACAATTTCAATAAAAAACGATCAACAGTTGTGTTTTTTACAAAAATTATTTACTTATGAAAAACGTATTTTAAAATTGTGTATTTTGATTGTATCTTTTCATTAGTTTTGGGTTTTGATGAATTCATATCGGTTAGGTTCTAACAAGTGTGGCTACTATATCCAATTGCATTGGCTTGTGAACATAGTTTCCATAGAAAGTGCCAAAGTTTGGGTGGAATCGGTAAGGTCCACAACTGTTTTAATATATCCGGGTAATTCGCCAATGGTAGTTGTGGTTGCATAATCACATTCAGAAGCTTAATGGTAACCTAACTTGACAGTGTAGATCCCAACATAAGTGTAGCTTCAAAATAGTGAATTTAGGAGGTTTCTGTGGATAAGTAGATCTTCTTGATTAAATGATGATCCATCGGGTGAATGAATTGATGTAACAAAATTGACATCCCATTGGCGTGTGGTTGCATTAATAAGACTTGCCACTGGAATAGTAGGAGCCACTGGTGGTAACAATAGTGGGGCCGTGGAGGAACACAAGGTAACTATGGTTCAACACCTATCCGTGTTGAGGAGTCTGTGCACATACTATAATGTATGCCTTGGCGAAGTAAAGCACAACCGGTTTGTAGAGAGCGCCAACCAAAAGAATTTGTAGGCTGACGTTTGGCATCATATATCTAATTAGACAGGATGTAACGGGTTTTTAAAACTCAAAACAACACACACTGAAGTCGTTTCAAAATCTTCCATACATGGTTGGCGAGCAAAGATTTATTAAAAAAGTGAAGATCTCATAATCCTAGCCTACACTAGTCTTTCGATTCAGCTAATTTCCTCCACGCAACACATGGTAAGTATTTCTCTCAACTAGCGGAATTCACCCAAAATCGACACAGAAAACTATTAATTTCTAGACTTAGGGTCAAACGTAACACAAAGCAATTCATACTATATACTGGCATAGCATAGGCAATAGACTTGATTATTGTTTCTTTCCTTGTAGTGGACAAAAATTCTGTTTGCCAACCTTGGAGCTTTTAGGAAACTGCTTCCTTTATGTAATTGAATTGTTGCCCTCGTCATCATCCAAATTGTTCTCGTAAATTGGGATACTTACCACCACCATACTTGGAATTGTAAAGTCTGTTGTACTCGGATTTTGTTTTAATGGAATATGTGGCTGCCAAACATTATCGTAGATTTTTTATTATTTATTTGCTTACCCGATGTGGCTTTGTACAATTTATATATTTCCTTCAATGCTCTACTATTCGCTACATTAGCTTTAGTAAAAATAAAGAGTCATCAGCGAAGAACAAATGTGTCAATATTGGACTTCAATGACAAAGGTGAACTCCTTGAAAGTGACATTGCTTTACCGTGCGACTAAAGATGCAACTCAATACATCTAAACAAATAATAAACAGATACAATGATAACAGATCACCTTGGTGAGTGCCAAGGGCGGGTTGGAAATTCCCATAAGGGCTACCATTAATCAAAACTGATAATGAGACTAATCGGATGCAAGTCATTATTCAGGAAACCCACTCACTGCAAAACCCCTTCGTAAGCATAACTTGTTCCAAAAAATTCCATTCTAGAAGGTCGTAGGATTTACTAATATATGTCTTCACAGCCATGTAGGTTTGCGAATACTATTTGTTGGTTTACAGAGCATGAAAAACTTCATGAGCAAGCATAACATTATATGTGATCTAACAACCAAGTATAAAGGCAGCTTGGCTTGGCAAAAGATGTCGTAATCGAGATGCGAGAATCTTGAAAATAATTTTATAGACCACATTGCATAAGATAATTGGCCAAAAATTCCTTCATCGTGATCGAGTTCTCCAGCTTTGGGATCAGACAAAGATTTGTATGATTCCAATGTCCAAGTAACATACCAGAAGTAAAAAAATCAGGACTTCTTTGATAATAAACTTGCCAACAATATCAAAATAAATCTTGTAGAAGACAGCAGTGAATCCATATGGGTCATGTGCACGAGTTAAACCAATAGTGTTTAACACTGAGTAGATCTCTTCAGGATGTAACTGCAACAAGTAAGGTATAGTTCATATCGGGAGTAATTATGGGTGTAATATAATCAAGGATCGAAGTCATACCAACATGACCTCTAGTAGTGAACAGTTCACTGAAATAGTTAATCTCCTCTTTACAGATAGCTCTATTACTGTATAACAATGTAACTTCATTGGAAGTAATGTGGGCTATATGGTTTAACAAATGTCTATTCTTTGTACAAGCATGGAAAAAAAATTGGTATTACAGTCACCAATAGCTAACCATTATTTACGGCTCTTATCACGCCAATAAACCTCCTCTGCTTGGTATGCTTTCGTCAATTCCAAGTTCAGGTCGTGTAATCTCTCAATATATAATGTAGGTTGTGAGCGGATATCATCAATTCAACCAGTTAGATCTTTAATTAAGGATGAAGAGTTTTATGGTTATTGTGTTTCCATAGTGACATTACATGCCAATACCGGAAATCCGGTCAAAGAGTGTAGAGCAAAAGGCGTTAACCAACCATCCATCACTACTCTTTTGATCAGCGAAAGGCAAATACTTAATGTGTATAGGGGGAAATATAGTCATCCATTCATCATTCACCATTCCTCTATCTAACAAGCTAGTAACATGATCGTTGTATCGTTTGTCAAACCAAGTTATATTGTTACCAATAAATGGCACATCACGTAAATGACAAGTAAATACCATTTGTCTTAGTGAGGGAAAAGTCTACTCTTCACACCTTACTCCGCCTTTTGTATCCGAGTGATTCAAAATATCGTTGAAATCACCACCTAGCAGCCAAGGCCCTGATCGTGTTAATGATATTCATTAGATTTGTTCCTGAAGTATGTCTTAATTGGCGATTTCGATGACCATAAAGACAAGATAAATATAACAAAATCCAAATTACTTTATTTCACAATCAAGAATTTGTTCATCAGCATATAATTAAAAGCAACAGACACATCGTTTTCCAAAACATAGCTAGACCACCACTAAGACCAATAGGAAAAATACATTTAACATTAGAATAACCAACTTGCGCAGCAACATCATGAACAATAACATTCCAGTTCTTTGTCTCGATGAGAAAGAATATGTCCGGGTCGTACTCAGCCTTCATACCTTTTAGGCGTCGAACTACTAGGGACCCTTTCAAGCCTTGTCAGTTCCAAAACATTGTATTTATCTTGACTCCAGTGGCTTATGGCCCACCGTACCATCACTGTTGTTGTTATTTCTATAATTAAACATCATCAACCATAGAAGGCGCTGCATCACTTATCACACCTGTTGGAGCAAAACAGTTTTGAACATTCACCACGTCCGATTGACGACTAACTCTCTTAGAGTAACATGTTTTTGTATCATCCAAGGCACAAGTTTGATTGAATTCAAAACATACCAGATTGGGAGGAGCAAGAGGCGCGTGCGAGAATGTAGAAGGAGAAGCCTACTGCTTCTTTGAAGTTGCATTCGGAGAGTTCGTATCATCATGTGCTGCATCAGGCACCAGTTGTGGATCATCTTCTCCAAGCATTGGTTCCGTTTGTGCACTTCCATCGGCATCATCGAAAGGATCTTCATCTCTATCATTATTGTCAGAGGAGGAATATTAAACGAGTGTGAGAAGGTCACATACCGTTTGCTCGTGACACAAAGAGTCACAATGGCCACTAAAACTTTGTAATTTTTCAAAATAGAGAGTCAGTGTCTAGCAGTCCGCTCCAAACAAGAAGATTTGACTGAACCATAGCGGTATATACACATCCCAAAGGACTTCAAACTCTAACGTACTCCATCATCACAGTGCCAGCATATGCAAAATTGGTTTCAAGAAATTGACCAAGGCTTTGTCTAATGTATTGGACTATTGGTGGTGTATGATATTATAGAGGAATTCCCTTAAATTGAAAAAAATTGTATTACGGTCACCAATAGCTAACCATTCTTTACGGCTCTTATCATGCTAATAAACCTCCTCTGCTTGGTATGCTTTAGTCACTTCCAAGTTCAAGTCGTGTAATCTCGCAAAATCCAATGTAGGTTGTGAGCATATATCATGAATTCAACCAGTTAGATCTTTAATTAAGAGTGAAGAGTTCTATGGTTATCGTGTTTCCATAGTAAAATTACATGACAACACTGGAAATCCGGTCAAAGAGTGCAGAGCAAAAGGCGTTAACCAACCATTCACCACTACCCTTTTGATCAGCGAAAGACAAATACTAAATGTGTGTAGGGAGAATGTAGTCATCCATTCATCATTCACCATTCCTTTATCTAACAAGCTAGAAACATGATTGTTGTATCGTTTGTCAAACCAAGTCATATTGTTACCAACAAATGGCAGATCACGCAAATGACAAGTAAATACCATTTGTCTCAGTGAAGGAAAATTTCACTTTTCACGTCTTACTCCGCCTTTCATATCCAAGTGATTCAAAATATCGTTGAAATCATCACCTAGTAGCCAAGGCCCTGATCGTGTTAATGATATTCATTGGATTTGTTCCTGAAGTATGTCTTAATTGGCGATTTCGATGACCATAAAGACAAGATAAATAAAACAAAAATCTAATTTACTTTATTTCACAATCAAGAATTTGTTCATCAACATAATTAAAAGAAACAGACAGATGGTTTTCTAGAACATAGCTAGACCACCACTAAGACCAACAGGAGAAATACATTTAACACTAGAATAACCAACTTGCACAGCAACATCATGAACAACAGCATCCCAGTTCTTTGTCTCGATGAGAAAGAATATGTCCGGGTCATACTCAGCCTTCATAGCCTTTAGGGGTTGAACTATCAGGGACCCTTTCAAGCCTTGTCAGTTCCAAAACATCGTATTCATCCCAACTCTAGTGGCTTATGGCCCACCGTACCATCACTGTTGTTGCTATTTCCATAATTAAACCTCATCAGGCGCTGCATCACTTATCACACCCGTTGGAGCAACAGTTTTGAACATTCAACACGTTCGATTGACGACAAACTCTCTTAGAGTAACATGTTTTTGTATCATCCAAGGCACGAGTTTGATTGAATTCAAAACATACCATATTGGGAGGAGCAAGAGGCGCGTGCGAGAATGTTGAAAGAGAAGCCTAGCGCTTCTTTGAAGTTGCATTCGGAGAGTTCTCATCATGTGCTGCATCAGGCGTCAGTTGTGGATCATCTTCTCCAAGCATTGGTTCCGTTTGTGCACTTCCAGCGGCATCATCAAAAAGATCTTCATCTCTATCATTATTGTCAGAGGAGGAATACTGAACGAGTGTGAGAAGGTCACATACCGTTTGCTCGTGACACAAAGACCCACAATGGCCACTAAAACTTTGTAATTTTTCAAAACAGAGAGTTAGTGTCTAGCGGTCCGCTCCAAACAAGAAGATTCGACTGAACCATAGCGGCATATACACATCCCAGAGAATTTTAAACTCTAACGTACTCCACCATCACAGTGCCAGCATTCGCAAAATTGGTTTCAAGGAATTGACCAAGGCTTTGTCTGATGTATTGGACCATTGGTAGTGTGTGATATTATAGAGGGATTCCCTTAATTTGAATCCAAAAGGGAATTATAGAGGCACCATCAGCGGGTGTGTTTGGAGAACAACGATACATCACATACATCTACACGTTGAATGCCCAGGGGCCACGGAGAAGGATAAGCAAGATTGATTCCTCCGATTTGAAAACAAACTGTATAGTTTTTTGGTAAGATTTGACCCGTAACTTCATCAGAAATGCCCCAAAGGTGTGGTAGTGTGTGTAACATCGCTCGTAAATTTTACCTCCTCAAATTCAATGGCTTCACCACCAGTGAAAAAAAATTGAATCATAGGCTTTCCACAATCCCATCGGTAATGGTATTGTCTTCATCGACTGTGCTTAACAAAAAAATTTGAAGTTGACCTTTGATTTTGTCCGCCATTGATCAACGCTGCTTACTGAAACTCTTCAATTGTAAATGTTGATGGAGACATACACTGGAATTATATATTTTAGGGTTTGGATTGATTCCCCTATTTACGTCACTAGACTCAACCGCACTTCAAGATGAACAACCGGTCAACCTCTGATAATGGTTACGCACAAGAGAGCAAAGAAATCGTAAGAAAAGGGAGAGTGTTTTCTCTCTCATCATTAACTTTTATTCTATACTCATATGATTTTTAAGGAGTATATTATATATAACATAAAAAAAATTTTAAACAAAAATAATATTTTGACAGAAAAATCTAAACAATATATTAGAAAAAAAAGTATAGTAGGGAGATAACTCTTATGTTTCAGTTCATACATTATATATAGCACATTTTGACTATGTTTTATAAATTAAAATTTTTTGAAGGTAAAAGAATAAGGCCAAGAAAATAATATATATATATATACAATTTTATTAGAAATTATGATCATATTTACAATATTAAATTAAATATCATTTGTAAATAATATAACATGAAAGTTTAGATAACTACAAGTAAAAATAATACTTTGCATTCCACAACAAAAAAAGTATTTCAATACATATATTTCCCTTATGTTTGCATAATATGTTCTTTATATTTGCATAGTATTATACTCTTTATATTTTGCATAATATTTCTCTTATGTTTGCACATTATTTTCTTTATGTTTGCACAGTTTATAAAAAGATATTAAACCACTAATATTAATCCCAACATAATTATTATTAACATCTTCAAACTCTTCGTCTTGATGTATATCTAACTGAATAGCTATCACATGGTTTGATTTTTTAATGTTGTTTGTTTCGTTGAATACTCTAACCTATTTATTAGAGGAAGCTCCGAGAAGACCTCTTGTGGAAGAGAAAACAAAAGTTGGATCATGTGAGTTTTTCTGCTTAGGTTCAGGGATGATCGCAAATAAATAGTTGAAAGTGAAAAACATGTTCCTAAGATCAACAAGTTATTTTTAAAAGCTTGATTGTAGAAAAATTTTGTGGTGTTAGTTAAACAAATTGTTGTTTTAATAAATTGCAGATCCATCCATAATGGATTTGTCATGAGAATTGTAATTCCATGAAATTTATTTTTTCTAACAGTTAAATCGATAAAATGTGATCTACATTTAAATATATAAACTTCACATATACTTTTGTTCATTTTAGTGGTACTTGGAACCTAATAGATACATTTTCTCAACAAGACTAGTGTAGTTATATGTAAGGCCGCTTATAATACATTAGTTGATGTCGTTAAGGAAAATATAAAAATAACAACATTAAAAATAAATGATGTGATATAGTTATAAAAAACCCATAAGATAAAATTAATTTATGGTTATGATATGAAATGTTAGTTTATATTTTAGCCGTTTACTCTTTGGTTTACAATTAAATTATGACCATTGAATTTAAAAATCAATAATTTTCATCATCAAGAAGAAAATATAATCAAATACATAAATAAACAAAATTACCAATTTTCTATACATTTGTTCACGACACTATAATCTTAATGTTATTCTCAAATACAAAATTAAATATGTACATAATAACATTATTGATATATAATTAATTTTTTCAAATAAACAATTAAATTTTGCACTATAAGCAGGTACAATCCTTATATATATATATATATATATATTTGTCAACTATCTTCATTCATTTAATTCATTTTTGGTTGTTGGTATATATTAAATTGACTCTTCTTTCTTTAGATAGCAAGCAAATATATATATATATATACATATAAATTAGTTATAAAAAAGGTATATAATATGTATCTCAATTACTTCTATTTTTTAAAATTATTAGATCTAAAATTCAATTTTTTATCAACAATCAAATCGACAATCTATTATAACTCAAATCTTGTTTAACTTCAAATTTTATTATGCAACTTTCCGAGTTAAACATTTTTCATCTTCATCCATTATTTTTGAAGTCAAAATTGTTTATTAAACATGGAACTCTTTGATTGAGCTATTATATATTATATAGAATACATACTCCAATAACCTTAAAACATATTCGAAATAATATTAATTTAAGAAAAGATTTAAAACATAATATAATCAAGACATGAATATCCAAAACCCATAATTGCAGAATAATTGAAAAGGAAATAAATGTATATAGATGCTATAATCGTATATCTAATAGATAGATGTGAATATGATGAGAAGTAGTGAGATTCTAAATGAGTGGCTCAATGGACCACAAGACCGATACTTCCATTTATAATAGAGATATTACGACAAAGAAAATGCACTTTCTAGCTCTCTTTCTACGCAATCCTTCATCTCAATTATTCTGCCAAGTCTTCTTCATTAGTCATCGATATTTTCTTGAGCTTTGAAAATGTCTACCAACGATTTTTCAAATGATTTTAGGAGATTGAAATGAATATCTTGACAATTACTTATAATAACGTTAAAAACATCATTCGCGATATACAAAATAATTCATGTTTCGTTTCAATAATGAACATATACTGTACTGTTTAAGTTTGGATATCACCTAATTGATACTTAATATATTCTTTCCTTTTTTCCTTTTTTTGTTAAGAGTTAGTCAACAAATCTCAATTTATTGTCTAAAACATAAACCATAAAAAAAATTATAATCAATTATGTAGTGAAAAATGATGAAACTCCTAATGTTAGAATCACCTGAACTCCTAACCACCAGAACAACCATACTAAGATATATATTTTTTTAATCTTGTATATTATATTCTTTTTGTCAACGACAATTATATTGATAACATAATAACACAAAGTTTTACATCAAAAATCATGAGCCATCTCTCTAACACGACGAGCGAAGGCATCCACTTTATTATTTAAGAAACAAGGGATAATAGATAAAAAGAGAGGAAAATAACGAACTTAACCGTGCGAACTCCTCCTGGTAGGATAAAAAGGCCGGCCACTCTTCCAGTCGGTTAATAATTTTCAACACCGTCTCGCAGTCTGTTGAAACTTTCACCTCCAAAATGTGAAGCGCCAAGAGAGATTCCATAGCCCAAAGGATAGCCTCGATCTTTGCATGGAGAGCAGATAAGCTCCTATTAACACTCCGAGCCCCCATATATACACCTTCCACTTCATCTGAAACCTAAGTCAATCTAATCCCGTTTTGAGGTCTAAATTTTTTCAAGAGGCATCCACGAAACACTTAAAACCTCTGAGACTCTGATTAGTTTCGGAAGAAAAGCAATTGAGAACTTGCTTGCAAATAGTATATTATTTGTATATACTACATTACCAAAATGAGGCGATAAAAGGAAAATCGAACTCAATCAACATTTATGAAGATCTAATCAATCACAATAAATATCATGTATAAATAAAAGGATTAAATCCGTAAATGTACACAAGACAATATAAGAATACAATACTACGTTTTCATTATTAACGCCAACAAAAAGACTTTTAGCTTGTATTTGTAGATCTTAGATCACAACCAGTTTAAGTATCTAACAATTACCAAAAACGATATATACGTGAGAAAATAAACTTAATGACTACAATCTAATAGTGGGCACAAAGTAGAAATTAACCAAAACACTTTAAACTTTTCAACTAACATGTTGCCTTCTAATATGAAATAAAATGCGTGTATATGTATTACATAAGGATTTAGGCATAATTGGGATTAGATTCGCTGAGTTGTTATCTAAAATAAGGAAAAAAAAAACAAAAACATTATAAAATTAAAGTGGGGATATTGATAGATGGATGGAGACAAAAGAAGAAAAAAAAATGAAAACAGAAATGTTTGACACCATTCATTTTGAGAGAATCTCATTCACTCTAAAAGTCACAACTTATCCTCCTCTAGTCCCTACATTGACCCCAAACTATGACACTGACCCTTTTTTGACCCTTTTCCATCTCTCTAACTTCTGCGTTTGCGTCCAAAACGCTTCCATGGCCAAAACGTTTTATCAACGAGTACTATAAATTGTATATTCTTGACTTTCATTGCCATGTTACCGTAAGTTTTGTTGTTTTTCGGAAAGACCATGCCTTTAGTTATTTTAGTGACAACTTGGAACATGTTACTTACATCGCCATGTTACTCTAAGTTAATCTATCACTATCGATCCAAAGCGTTTTAAAATATCCAACACTTGGGTTTAGTGTAAAGTTTCTTGGTAATAAATATGACTTTTTGGACAAAAAAATTATGACTTCATCTATCGTTTTTGTAGTCCGTGCTTGAAACCTATGATAGTTTTCTTTAAATAGACATCACTGTCTACTTGGTTTATTGTTAAAATAATCTCAATTTGCAATGTCCGAAACAGATAACTACAGCTAAACCCTATGAAAACCATATTCATTAATACCCATTCTTTTTTCATGATTTTAAGTTTTAGAATTCTTTAAATTAGTGAAAGTGTCTTTGTCGATTAAAATTTCACTTTTGCAGTATTTTCTACGGTAATTTCATTATTCTAAATTGCGTTGTCCTTTGGATTATAGATTGGACTTTTCTATCTAAATTCTACTTAGAAAACCTCATATGAATAACATTATTCTATATTATGTAATGTTAAATGACTTTTACTATAAGTTTATGACATGTTTGGTTACCTGAAAAAACACATCATATATATTTGAAGATGATCAAAGCAGTATAGAGACGAATAGTCGGATCTAAATTTTGGTCATGACCTTGTTCTATAATAAATGTTTGTCTCATAGATAGATTGTTCTTCGTTCGGCTTGAAATATCTAGTCGGTTCATGGGCTAAATTTGGGCTCTAGAAAAATACGTGTTCTTCAAATGAAATGAAAGACCAAAAGGAATTAAACCATCAATTTGACATTTATGTAAAAATAGTCCGGCCCATTAACGATAGATCTATATATTATTAAATAGTTTTTACATATACGTGTTAAAATCAATTTCGCTTTCATGGCGCAAAAGAAGTGTGACTTGAAAAGAGAACCCAAAACCAGCGGCTCGGGAGGATCATGTGGGACCTTTATTATTTAAATATTATCTCTAATCATTACAAACTTTAAAAAAAAATACATTAAAATCTCTATAGATTAATAATATTAAGATTTTGAAAAATTATTAATTTAGAAAGATATTAATTTATTAATTTATAATACTACAAATTAAAAATGATTAATTGAGGAGAAAAATAATTATTAATTTATAGTATTTTTAATTTCTAAAATTATATTAAAAGGATAAATTTAGACCATTTTTAGATTAATTTTCTGAAAGTTATAAATTTTATAATTTATGAGTAATGACCTCAACCTTTTTTACTCAACAGCTTATAATACTACTATAATGAAAATGATACACTAAAATTTTGAAAACTCAAAGAAAATTTGGTTATTTTTATAACATATTAAACTAAAACATCATTGTTTAAAAATAGTACACAACAACTATTTTATAGAGCTCTTAGGAAAAAATTAATTTTTAAAAAATATACTTTATATATCAGCTTATTTAAATATATATATTATTAATTTATGATATTATTGAGACTGTATTTTACATAGAGGTTTCAAAATATTCATTATCTTACTAATTTATTAAATTTCATCAAATTTTACACGGCTCCATGGGACCAAAATTGTTTATTATTTTATAAAGGTTATTAATTTATCAAATATTAATTTATAAAGGTATAATTGTATTAGTGTTTTTACATAAACAAAACAAATAAATTTACATTCATTCATCTATAATTTCATCTATAATGTCTTAAATTTTTATAACTTAAAATGTATATGTATAATATCTTTACTATTTTTTACTGCCGGGAAAGGAAGCTCGCTGCATTGTTGATCAGAATCTCCAATACTCTGCCACCACCGCTTACTAACGCGCTTGTCAACCAATTTGAAGATGATTATAAACCTTCTTCCTTTGGATCCTCTCTGCACATGCATGTGGGAGGAGCTCCAGCCTTGGGTATTACTCCTATATGTCTCTTCTTTAGGCCTTAAGTGCTCTATAGCCTTAGATCTAGTATGAGAATTAGTTTTAGGTGATTTCTAAATCTAGATTACGACGCGTGTTGTTCCAGATTTTTGGTTTTTCAAATTAATTGGATTGATGTTCGTTGCGGTGCTTTAGTTCATCTTTGTTTGGTTGCTTGACACTAGCAATGTGTTGGTTTGGAGTTTTTGGTTCGATCAACTTTAAATGTTCCCTTAGTTATGTCTTATGTAGCGTTTATCTAGCTTGGTCAAGCTTTTTTATTCTCTCCTCTTTCCTCTAGTCGATGGAATGATGGGAGTATATATCTCGGGTTACTATAGACGTCGACTCCCTGTTCGTCTACCTTGATCTAGTTATTAGACTTTTCACCATATTACTTATTAAATCATCCTCATCTATTTTCTCCGGTAATCGGTGTTACATCTAAGTAGATAAGATGACTTTGTGTGTTGGTCTTTTGAGTTTATTTCAAAGTCAGGTTAAGTGCTAGTTAGATCGGCTGTTTATGTCTATATGGATTTAATGAATCGTCCCTTTCATCATTCCTTTCTCCTAAAGAGTGATAAGTCGAATAAGTGACTTTTTTAAGTCTCCTCCACTAGAAACAAACATCATATTTGGTCGAGGTCTAATTGGATGTTGCTTCTATTACCATAGAAAAATTGGAAGGAAGCACAAGTGCATTAATTTATGAAGTCTATTAATTACTCAAATGAAGACATAGAGATTGAACCTGCTGTAAGAACATGGCCTCCTAAAGAAAAAAATATCCGGACATGGATGAAATCTCATCTAACCAAGCATCCAAATCATTGCGTTAAACGAGTCAACCTGACTTTGCCATCACCGGAAGTCTCCAGATGTAAAATCTTATATGACAATTGCGAGGTGCATCAATTAGGAAGTCTTGCCATCTGTATTACAGGTTATCTTTGTAGTGGTTTTGTTTTTCTATTCTAAGATTTGTATTCTATCGATTGTGTTATTGTAGTCTTCCCACTACCATAATCAAACTATTGTAATCCTTTTTCTTAGTAATATTATTTACTTTCCGGAAAAAAGCTATAATTAATATTTTATAGTGCAATCTATTCGAGTAATCTTGTAAACTACTGTATGTTTAATCAAATTTAGATACGACTTCATTTATAGTAAAGAGTAATAGTTTGCGATTGCTCTTGATATAAGGAAAAAAAAAAAGTCTTAGATCATTTTAAGTCGCGTTGTTATAATAATTCTGATAAGCATAAACCAAAACCAAAAGGAACAAGATGAATAAGACAAATGTGGAGTAGAAGACAAAAGCCATATTGTCTGCACACAATTAAATTTGTGCGACTCAAGAGAAACCACGTTCATGCTAATTTTGTTTTGTGTTGATATATAAGACCGATGCAAATCACGCAGCCTTGATGATGAAGCCATGCGCTCCTTTGATGTATAAGTTGACCAAAAATAAATTAAATAATATGATAGTTTAGTGGAGACGTCCACGTAAGCAACCAAACCGCGTGCCATCACCCCTAGAATTCAAACAAAACAGAAGTCGCAAGTTGCCACCTTCCTCTTCTCTTTCCCTCTAAATGAAGGTTGATTCTTTCACAGGTTTAAAGCACAGTTTTAGAAAACCAAAAAAGAGAGAAATTTTGAAGAACCCTAAAGAGAAAGATGTGTAGATCGACGGATTTCGAGCGTTATGTTGAGAGAGAGAGCTTAAAGGTTAAAGCTTTCTTTGTTAGGTTTACGGGTTTACCCAAACGAAAAGTTTTACCTGATTCTCTTACTCTTCTCTACCCACCTCGAATCAATGAAGCTGCTTTTGAGCTTGACGGGTCTAAGATCCGACCCGATTCTCCAGCTTTTGTGACGCTTCACAGAGTCGTGAAAGGAGGAGACGTGATTTACGGGTCGAGGGAACAGGTTCGGGTCTGGGAAGGGATTCGGTTTGAGGTGTATATGAGTGAGGAAAGGGTCATTAAAGGTATTTTCAGAAAAGATGAAGGAGATAAGTGGAAGCTTGAGTGTGAGTGTGAGATGGAAGAAGATGGAGCTGCGGAAGTTGTTGTAGCCACGGAAGGACACGTGGCAACGGCGACGATGGCGAGGAAACATAGACGGAGGAGGAAGCAAAGGATTGGATTTGAGTGTATGGAGGAGATACCTGAAGAGAGAGGGGAAGGGAGGGAATCTGACGTCGGTGTGTGTTTTTGCACGTGCAATGGTCACGACGAATCTGACGACGGCGATGGAGATTGGGAGGAAGTGGAATGGACGGCTGAGATGGAGTCAGAGGCGGAGGGAATGAGATGGGCCGTTGATTTGGGGATTTGGGTTATGTGTTTGGGTGTTGGGTATTTGGTGTCCAAGGCATCTACCAAAACCTTGAGAAGTGGAAGAAGAAGAACAACAACTTTCTTCTAATTTCTTTTGTAGTCAATCAGTTTAATTGTACAATCAATAACACTCCAACATAATGTAAATACCCATGATTTTTGATTACAAGACTCGGGATTTCCTATATGTTTGAACATAGATAAAGCAATGAACTTTCTAATTTGAATTGAAATCTCTCAACTTGAAAACATCAAGGCCTTGACAAAAAAACGAAAACATTAAGGCACAAGTACAAGTAAGAATTAATGAAATAGCACAAGTACGTTAATCAGGTCGCATTTACAAGTTATAACACAAAAGAATCCATACGAAGAGCTTTCTCTCTTCTCTTACTAATAATTATGATACACCGAACAAAACAAATATTAATCAAAACGTGTGATAATAAAATCAAAATAACTAAGCAAATATGTTGAGTTACGACCCTAAGGGAACTCTCTTCTCCTTTTTATTTCCGTATTTGTTTTTGTTGTCTTCAACTGTTAGTTTACAGAAGCAGACATCGGCCATATTGTCGTCATCGTCTGAAACCCACACAGAACCCAGCCGGAGAAATTGTTATGCTTTTTTTGCTTCACCCTCTAAGCTCTTGTCTGGTTCTTAAGTGTTATAACCAAAAAGAGACTTCGCTCTTACTCCTACAGGTTCTGTGCAGTTTAGGGTTTTCAGTGTCGCTTTCCGTTCTGCTTACACTTGTTCACGACCTGTGAATGCTTTCCATTTCTGTTGTAGCTGTACAAAAACATAAACAAAAGAAATTACATGAAACACAATAACAAGCGGATTATTTCGTTTTAACTACTCGAAGATGAGTTTACTTGGTTGTGTTTTGATTTCTCTGTATCGAGTTCCTCCGTTAGGTCATCTAGCCTGAAAATTTTGGCACTTAAAGCTTGCAGCAAGATTCACCCTAGAAAGAATAGACTAGATCATTCTATAGAAACAAGCATTCGCTTGAAGAAGAGAACTAACTTAGCACGGAGGTCGGAGATACTGCTAAGTAGTAACCGCTCCCTCTCAGAAGCCACAGGTTCAACCTGTAATCCAAAAAAGAGGTGGAGAAGATGAAGTAATATACTCACATGGCTGTGAGCAATATCTTTGATAAAGTTTTTGAGAACAAATCTGATAAATCAACTTACGTTTCCATTACTGTCCGAGCGAGGCAAAGGTGGTAACTTTCCAGATTGAGAACCTATAAAAGGTGAAGGTACAGTTAATGAATACACTTCATCATCTATTATAACGTCACAGCAGATGGGAATAAAATCCTCTATCATACCTTCTGTTGTCTCCATGGGTTGTATACTATTAAGTAAATTCATAATAAGATCCTGCAGCGAAGAAGTTCCATTGCGGTAAGTTAAGTTCCATTGATTAATAAGAGATAAGTAACACGTCTTGATGGATATTCCTCACCTGTTGTATAGAACTTTGCTGCAATATATGTTGAAGTTGAGGCATAATGGGTAAGGGAAACGTAGGATGGCTACTTATTTCTTTGATGGTCTGAGGCTGAACTGTTGGCTGCAGGATGGAAAACAATATAAAGATTAAGAAATTTAATTTTTGGAGAGTAAAATCAAAATCTACGAATGAATGACTTGAATGACACTTTGTGGTTGCAAACTGACCAATTTGGGTTCAAGCATCCAGTTACCCACACTTGCAGATTTTCTGAGAGGGGATGCCTGGAATTAAGTGTATAATTTAATCAGGTAAATGACTCAGGTGAGGAGAAATCACCAGTCCATACCAATAAGCAGAGACTAGAAACCAACCTGTGGAGATCGACGAGGGACCATACTTAATGGAACATCCTACAGTAGAGATTGTATGGTTAGTTACTGTCAAAGAAATAGGAACCAAATTAGCAGTAATTGAATACCAACCTTTGCAAGATCTAGATTTCCTGATGTTACTGAAAATCGTCCTTTCTGAACCAGATTAGTCTTTGACTTTTCATCCATAGAATCACGGAAGCCTATTCGAGATGGACAAAACTTTGTTTAATTAAACTGCAAGAGAACCTATAAATTCATTAAGCTGCACAAAGATTGACAATGTCCCTTACTCACCTCCTGTGCACTTAATGGGAGCTGACATACTGTTTGCAGAAGCACGGGTTGGAAGATTCAAAGGACCACTAAAGCTGGGTGCTCTTCGCACAGTTGGTGCTGTCTGCTGTTCACTCTCGGATCTAGCAGATAGAAATTACAATTTGGATTGTATGAAAGTTTCTGTATACAGGACAAGCAGATCTGAAGTGTAGTCTCAAACAAAAATCAGCAGATGTCAAACCTTTCCAAGATATGATATTTCTCTGAAGCTGAGTGGCTTAATACGGTCCTGCCTGTAAGTGGTCCACTCTGACTTTGGCGTCTTACTGGTTTAGCTTTGGGCTCAGGACTGTCAGAGTCTGCATTTGATGCCATGTGTTCTACAGGTGGAGCAGTTGTAACGAAAGTGAATTTCTCTTTGCAAGTTGGTTCTTCGACCTCAGTATTGGAAACCTTTTCCCTTCCGTTTGTGTTCTCACATAGTAGCGGACTGTCAAATACTTGTCCCCTGTCATTCACCTGCAGGGGTTTTATAGATATATGTTCAGACCCCCAGGCTTGGATACCACGGAAGTGAAATTTTATAGATGCCTTTTTCTGTATTTTATCTACATATTACTCGCCTTATTGAACTGTGCACAGAATATTTCGTCATCTTCCTTACTCTCTTCTAGATCATCGTCATCAGTGAGCTATTACAAAAACAAAGAATATAAGAACTGGGACTATGTGATAGAACCAATGGACAGATAGTAAAGATAGTGCATTAACGGATCATTTGCGGAAATTAAATTACCAAAGATGCTTGTGTTTTCAAGTCTCTGATGTCAAAATTCCAAGCGCTCACCCCTCTTTGGTATTCACTCTGACATTAAATAATATTGCTTAATGTCCACTCTGCAATATGACTCATAAAGTACTTAGGTAATAATGTCGAACTAAGGCTTCTGTCACCTGTGATTTAGCTTCCTCGTCAGCAGTGACCATTCTCTTTAATGCAAGCTGTGCAGCATCCTTATCCTGTCATGCAACAACCCGATCAATAACGTAAGAACATGATCAGTTAAACAAAAGTGTTGAAACACAAAGAGAATATGGCTAACCTGAAGAGATTTTACACGTGTCCAAAGAGGTGGTAAACCGGAAAATAACCTTTTCACAGAAAGCTCTGGAGGCTTCGTGTATTTGAAACAGGAGTGCTTCAGCAATTTTTCAGCTGTTGGCCTTTTTGTTTGATCTTTCACCAAACACATTGCAACCATTTCTTTAAAGGACTGGGCACAACTGAAAGTCCTCTAATTAGTTTAGTAAAAATATATATTGCAAATGAAAAACAGTATCGTCAAAATATCCAACAAAACTAGAACATTATGACTACACCTAGAAAGAACACGAGTACCTTAGAAAATTTCTTATCACGATCATAATCAAGACCAGGAGGTGCGTTTTGAATAGTCATTAGGAGCACCTATAACCAGAAAAGAAAAGAAATTAGAACCATCTTCATTAATTCAAACATAAACATAAGCGAAAAAGAAATGTAATACACCTTCATGGGGGGATATTTTGAGAAAGGTGCATGACCATGGGCCAATTCAAGCGCTGTTATACCAAATGACCAGATATCAGCCCTGTTAAGGAATGAGAAGATCAACCAATAAGCTATTATTGTATTTCTTTGTTCAACACAGTATATAAAGTATATGCATCACCAAAAAAAAATATGATTTCGTTCAGGTTAGACACAGACTAGTTTGACAAGCTGCCTTGACATGCTTACCAAAGTGAGCTACTGTCAATATTAGAAAATGATAGTTTTTTATCTAGCATTTGAGCTTAACATATATACTCACTTAGAATTGTATCCATTTCCCGGCTGCAACACTTCTGGTGCCATCCTACAAACAGAAACAAGTTTTTAAATGTAAAACATTATATATAGAGTGATGGTAACATACAAAATGAAAGAAGTACAATAACCGACCAGCAAGGAGTACCAACAAATGTGTTTCTTGCACGTTGCCTATCACCATTGTCAAACAAGCAAGCAGAGACACCAAAATCGCCAAGCTTAATTTCCCCATTGTCATCAAGAAGTATGTTTCCAGCCTAGAATGAAAGAAACAACAAAAATCGTATACATTATGTGGATGGCTGTACTAAAAAGTCCAATGGGCTAATAAAGTTTTGTCTTTTACCAACCTTAACATCCCGATGAATGTGACCTTGTTTATGAAGATAATTCAGAGCTTTAAGAGTTTCTTTCAGCACACTGCATATAGCAGCCTCTTCAAATCCGTCGGAATATGCAGTCTTCATAAGATGTAGACACGAACCTTGTGCCATAAATGGCATTACGACCCAAAGACTGTGGTCGACAGAAAATGAGCAAAACGACTTTATAACGTTGGGATGGTCTATCAAACTCATAGTTTGAGATTCCCTCCTAATATCATCCTAAAAAACAAAAAACATATACATTAATTAAGATCCAAGACAAAGTGAAAACATTAAAGCACAGATTACAACAAATATAAAACGCTAAAGAACAGATCCAATCGTGCTCTCATGGCAGATGCAAACTGGAAAGATCATCAATACCTAGCTTGAGAATATATATAAACTATAAGTTCCTCAGCCCCGGAAAACCATTAGGGACTAAGGTGATTAAAACTCTGCAAAGGAGAACGATTAGTCTTAAGCTTCCTCCAAGACGACAAAAGCACTACTGGTGGTGCCACTTTGTATGGAGCATCAGGATTTTCGTTACTTGCCCATGATGCCGAATCATTTACACTAGAAAATGAGATAGGAAAACATAACTCTACACCTAAACACAGAGGATCATGGGCAAATAGATTTTCACCGATGTATAAGCTCAAGCCTCTCTTCAGATTGACCTGATTCATAAGCAATGAAAGATGAAAGAGAACAAACCAGATTGCTATTGCATCGATCGAGATCCAAACACTTGACGGCGACGACTTCATTAGTTGGAAGATAGATCGCTCGATAGACAACAGCGCTAGCTCCATGGCCAACTTCTTCCATAAGCTTATAGTCCTTAGGATTCATAGAGAAACCTCTCTGTAGCTTACCACTACCACTACCACCACGAACAATAGCACCACCACTACCTCCTCCCACCATCTTCTTCTTCCGTAGCCTTAAAACCGCCCTGAATACCACCAAATCAAAACCGGTAATCCGGCTTCAGATACAATCAAATAAAAATCGAAGGATTTACAGAAAAAACAAAATCTAGAGCGAGAGAGAGACTAGTAGTACTCGAGAACAAGTCGAAACCCCATTGAATATTTAATTGAATAAAAATAAAAATTAAGCTCTTTCTTTCTTTCTTTCTTTCTTTCTTTATTTTTGGTGATTTCACTTTCGCTGCTATATTTTCTGATCAGTTGACCTCCACGACAAACGCGATTGAGAGCGAAGAGAAAGAGCAAAGAACTGTTCTTCTGCTGACGTGGTGAATTGCTAAGCTTTTAAGATTATTACACGTGGACTCGGTATAGAATTAATGGCTGAGATTGTGCCTGACCCCATCTACCTCTTTGGTTTAAATGTCACGAGTGACTAATGACTAGTGACTTTACTGGTTCCCTTCAAAATAGATTAAAAAAATAAGTGCGTAACAAAATTAGTAATTATGCCAAACAATTCAAAAAAGTCATCCGTCTCCAAGAGAATCTCACGCAAATATAAAATAGGATTTGATTGTTATTTTTAGAACTGTTTTCATTTAGGTGGTTAAATTCATTTTGATATTTTGGAATATTGTTTTTGAATCAGTGTTTAAGAGACTCGAACCATAATTGATCTAAATTAAAGGAATTCAACCTAAAAGAAATATTCAAATGTATGCTAAATCTATATATTCAAAAAAATTAAACTCAAATTTGAACCCAAACCAAATCAAAAACCAAATTTTAGCTTTTCAAATTTTTCTATTAATTTTTAAAAATTTTAAATTTTTATATTAAAAATATTTAAATCCGAACTCGATTCATACTGAACCAAACTCTATCCAAAAAATAAAAATATCTGAATAAATTTCAAACGATAATAACCAAAATACCAAATTTAATAAACCAAACCCGACAAAATGTCAGAATCTCCTATATCTATATATCCAAAAAATCGAATCTAAACTTTTATCAAAACTGAATCAATAACTGATATATTTTTATTAAATTTTAGTTTTTTAGAACTTTTCAATTAAATGTTTATCAATTTTGAATTTTAGTATAAGGATTTGTAACAAAATCTATCTTATTATTTTTTAAGTTATTATAATAGCAAGTGGCTTTTAGCCCAGTGGCATAACTTTTGTGGCCAAATTTGATATTACCGTAAAAAAAAGTTATTATAACATATTCTTCATGATATTAGATTTTACTCATGTACATAAGTAAAGCGAATATATTGATGATGAAGTGTAAATTTTACATTATAAACCAATTAGTATTCAACCAATATGTAACTAAAGGAAAATTTTACATATCTACTAGATTCTTCCAGATCTTAGTCAGAGCTGGGAAATGGTCTTAAGAGCTTCATTTTGAAGCAGAAATCCAAACCAATGGACGCAAACGCAAAAATTAAGACGCTCTGCGACACCAAAACGGCGCCGTCTATGCCATGTGAAGCCCAGCTTTCCCAGCTCAACTCCAATGGAGGTCCTCTGCTCAACATACCAAGTCCTATAACACAAAACAACCAGATTCTCCATAAATTTGTCTTTTTCTTTAAGGACAGATCTAAAATAAGACAGGTCAGAGATTAATAATCAAACACCGTCAATTATTTTAGTAGAAAGGTATTTATAATAAATCAAATCTTTGATTAGTATTCTATTATCACTGGCAAAGTTATAATTTAAAAACAAACAAAGGTCGGGACAACGATGGGATTTTTCCAGCTCATACTTCCACACAATAGAACAAGACAAAAAGAGTCTTTTTCTTTTACCATATCCTTTAAACTTATGAAAACACACAATCCTATAGCAAAAGCAGTTACTAAAAACCAATTTCATACAAGTTAGATTGAAATAGTGATTTCATACAAGTTAGATTGAAATAGTGATCAAAAGTGTTACCTTTAACAAACCCAAAAGCGGCAACGGCTCCGGATTTGAGATGACTATCATCCAAGTCTCTTCTGACTACGTACCTGAATGTTACTCCAAACAATGCACTGCTTCCAAACGCTACTCCTAGGGGAAGAACAAGCTGTCCGATGCTTGAGACCTGAGAAAGAGCAAATGGAATTTCTGCAATGGTCCCAACTGTAGCTGCGATTAATGCAGCTTTTGCTGATTCTAATCTCTCCTTGTCTTTATTGATCGTATAACCTTTTTCTGAACTTCCAATTGTATCTGCCAAGGACAAGGCACGTTCTGCTTCCTCAACCATTGATCTTGCTGCCACAATCTCCTGCTGGCATTCTGCAATCTTGAATCAGACACTAACAAGATGAATATGTTCTGTCTCTCTTGTTATAATGTAACAAACATGGTTGCCTTCAAGGAATTTGTTGATACGAAACAAACAAACTAAAAACTGTTCTCGACAGCCCGGAAAATAATTAGTAAACTCAAAATGCTACCAAACAAATTATTCTTACAGAAACTAAGAGAAACGCCAGTCCATGTTTCAAGTACAAAAGCAACACCGTTGAATGTGATTGAAACTCTAAAACAACTTGAACTTATTCTCAGCATACAATGCACAAAGTCACTACTAATTCATTGATATGTTACTAATGTCTCCTGTGTATATATCCATGGAATTGAATCGACATAAACTAAATCCTCCCAAAAGCTCAGATTCTAAGCGCAATCAATCATATGTTTTCATAATCTCGTATCTACAACATTTTCGGGGGAAATTGTCTCACCTCTGAGGCTCTGGATTCGAGCTTATTCACATAATCTTGTAGCAATTTCGCCTCGACTTCTTGTCTCTTTATCTCTTCGAGCTCTCTCTTCGCAATCTCCACCCTCATCGAAGCTTTTTCCAGACCATCAAGCAAATTCTTGTTCTCTTCTCTGCACAATAGCTCCTCGACTTGCTTTCCCACAATACCGGACAAGGATTTCTTCAAATCTCCGTCATTACTCGAATTTGCTACATTCTCTTCCGGGGAACTTTTAATTTTCCAGTTTCGAGTTCTACAATACGGAGCACTCAAGGAAGTTACTTGAAAGTTCAGTAGTTTGGGATTCGAAAGACTAATCTCCGGTAAATTAACTGGATATGGTTTCCATGGTAGCGGTCGTAGCGATAAACATTGCATTTTGAGAAAGAGAAATTGAAAATTTTCAAGGTCATGTGGTTTTGCCGGTATGACTAAAACGATAAGGAGAGAAACGGCAGGCTTTTTTGAAAAGCAACGACAATACGTAAGGTCCTGGAGTCTTTAAACGACATGCAAACTACCTGACTTTTGAGATTATTACGGGTTCGTAAATCAAGCACCTACAATACACTCTAATTCAATTATAAGCTTTTAAAAGCCTTGACCTCATCAAGGACCGCCTTCTTATAAAGAGCCACGTCAGCTGACCCGAGCACCACGTGATACCCACGTGCCTTGAGATCAAGAGCTTTGTCCTGCGCCATAGCCATCCCTGCCAAGTAAGCTCCTCCGTTCGCCGGATTGGAGGCCAAAACCGCCGTCTCCGCCATCCTCATGGTGGATTTCAACTTCGGATTATTTGGGTCGTTAAGTAGGCCCAAACTTGCACTCAAATCTCTGGGCCCAATCATTACACAATCCATCCCATCAACGGCTATGATCTCCTTCACATTCTTCACACCTTCCTCAGATTCTATCTGCAGATTCAACAGAATATTCTAATTTCAATAGAATCTTTCTCCACTCTAGTGAATAAAAATTGCAAATTACAGAATAATAATGAAAAATCGAAACAATATATATATTCAAAATACAAAACCTGGCACATGATGAACAAGTTATGTTCGTAGTTACGTAGGTACGCCTCATCAAATCCGAAGCTGGAGTCTCTCACAACGGAGTATGCACATCCACGAACACCGTTTGGACGGTATCGACACAACGAAACCGCCTCGGAGGCAGATTCTCCGGTTTCAACCATCGGAAACATAATGCCGTCAGGTCCGAGATCTAAAGCTTTCTTAGCCCAGGCTTGGCTGATGTCCGGGACACGAAGTACAGTGGAGCAACCGGCGGCTTCAATGGCTCGCATGCAGTGAAGTGCATCTCGAATTCCTCCGGCTCCATGCTCTAGGTCGACAATAATAAAGTCGAACCCCGCGCGAGCAGCGATCTCAGCGAGGTCTGGCGAGAAAGAGAGAAGAAAGTGGCCGAGAAGGTTCTCTCCCTCTTGGAGACGCATTTTCAGAGATTTTTTGGATTGAGTTGGTTGAGAAATAGAAGAGTAAGTGGATGTCATTGCAATTGAGTTAATTCTCTGGTAACTGATGCAACATGCAGAGGAACAGATGAAGATATGAATATATTATTTTCTTCATAAACAATAAAAATTTCTAATTTTGTGCGGAAATAGAAGTATACACACGTATTTGGAATTTTTATACATATATACAAAAAAAAAAAAAAAAAGCACTTGTTTCGGTAATTCTGATTTCAGAGTCTAAAATTCAGACACTGCCAAAGAAAAAAAAAATGCAATTTCTCTTAGTAAATGGTTTATGAATTTTACTCGCTATTTCTATTTCCGAAAGAGGTTTGTGATCAGTCTCGCTCTTATAAATGCATAAGCTAATGTTGGAAAGGGATCTGTAGCTCAAACTTTAATGCTCGGCCTAATCATTGATTGTGGACTTGGGCTTTTGACATTGAGAAAACGATGTTGTTTTATTTGTGTATCTAGTATCAACAATCAATTTTAAGTTTTGTACCCAACAATCTATTGCCCTCTACAAAGATATTTTTTTTTAAATCACACAGAAAACATTTAATAGTTAACTATACATGCATAATTTTTTTTTAGAGCAAAATTTTTTTTTCTCTCGAGAGCTTCTGGCATAACCCTAGCAGTCATTGGTAACATATTTGCTTTCAGCGTCGATCTAGAGAGCGGTGGCGGGTGGCTACTAAAACACTAACATCGTTGCTCCCCTTTGTTTAGACTTAGTATTTTTCGGTCGGTTCAGATTTTTAGTTTGGAGTTTAGCAGTTATGGTGTCTCCGAAGCTTCTGATGGTTGTTGGTTTCTTTACCAAAGTTTTGGCTCTCTGTCTCCTCCACCTAGGCGATCCTCTCTTGTCTCTCTTTAGTTGGTGAGTTTACCAGATTGAGTTAGTCTCCTTAGCCAACGTCGTTGTCTTCTCTGCTCTGTTTTTTTAAAGTTGATCTTTTCCAGTTTTGGGTTCAGAGAGTTGGTGTCTCCGGTGTGTTGGGTAACTGATTGGTGCTGCAAGTGCTCCCTTCCTATTTTCCTTTTCATTTGTGTTTGTTTTGGCTATTGGTGTTTATGTTTAGTTCTTTAACTGTTTTAATGGGTTTGTCTCCATGCCATTAGCCGGTTGATAATCATCTCTGCTTTGGTGGCTGATGTAGCGGTTTGGCGACCATGTGGTTTCCTCCAATTAGAAATCAAGATTATGTCTCAATTGCGATCTGAACACTTTGACTATCTTTACATCGTGTTTTAGTCGCATAGACTTTTGGTTTGGCATCTTGGTGGTTATGTTCCTCTCTTTTGAGGCTCTGCACTCCAGAGCTAGCTAGTTATATTATTCAGATTTCTACCAAATTCAAGTGAGGACGAAGAGGATCGATTTATTTCTATTCTCGAAAGCTTATTTTCATTCAGTTTTTAGGATTATTATCTGTATAAGCCTTTAGTTTGCTTCCCTCTTTTGGGCTTTACGATTGTGTGTTTAGCTTCTGGGGATTTTGATGTTTTTCGCCAGCTTCAGTGCTTAGCCGATTTATTTCAGTTGTGTTTCTCTTGTTATCCCACCTTTTATATCTATGAGAAAAAAGAAAAAAAAAAGATGCATAATTTTTTATACTAGACAACTTTCAATATTTCTACACCAATAGTATTTTTTTATGTCACTATTGGGCCACAATTAGTCGGCCCATTAGCCAAGTTCCTGCATAATGCAGGCGGTAGGACTCGATCCCAAGACATGCAAGTGCGTCTGCCTTTAGTGGACTTACCACTTGCCATTAGACTAAATGCCACTTGCAACACTAATAGTAATTCAATAAGTTCAATTAGTATTTTTGAAATATGTTATTTACTATAATTAATTGATCAAATTTGCATAGAAAATTTTAAAAATTAGTCTTAAAAAACAACCAATAATTGCTAGAAGACTAATCTTTAAGGAACCGAGGGAGTATACAGCTAACATAAATTTCTCTAATTTTTCTCATATAAAAAGGTTATAAACTTACTTCCCCACCTATAGAAATTAAAATCTTATTTCTCCAAACACTCGGTTTGTTCAATAGAATCGATTGAACCATTAAAATTCCAATACCAAACCAATATGGCATGAAAGAAAGTAAACCAGAAAATACCTAACCAACTAAGTAATTTTTATCCTTTCACATCCTCCCAAACTCTCTTGAAACTTATATTTTAAAAACTTACTCATATTGTGAAGTCGCAATAAGCTTGTGTGATACTCTCAAGAAAATGTATGGAGATGAATCCAACTTAAGTCAAGTTTTTTTTTTCATTTGAATTATATTATAACTAAAGTAGAATATACTGTTCAAAAATACATAAATCGGCGGAATACGGAATTTCCTCCAAAATTAAGCCCAAACAAGGAAAGCTAGAAAATAAAATCCTTAAATAACTAGATTAAGACACATATAGTTATAGAATCTAATAATCTGCTACCCGAACCCAAAGATCAAAACCACTAAGGACTAAACGAATATCAAACTGATGACAGAGTTTCTTATAACGAATATGAGTACATGAAGAATGGACTACTATACTGGAAAGAAAGAACCCAAAACCAAAACTGCTCGAAACCATGGAAAAAACCTAATTAGAAGCAAGACCGAAGACAAACTAAATGACAGAAAATAATAGGAGATAAGGACACTTCCTCCAGAAAAAATGGTAAAGTCGAAAATACAATCGACTGATTGATGCCTTGAAAGAGCCCAAACAAAGATTAGACCTTGATCAAGTCATGAGCATACGAACAAGAAAATAATCAATCATCTAAATAAAGAAACCGAACTCAGATGAACAAAACCACAAATCGAACTCAAAAAGAAAAGTTAGTGAGGCGTATAAGGAGCAGATACAAGAATCTAAACCAAATGGATCCAGCCTAACATTAAACCAAGAACTAACCGACAAATTAACCAACCAACAAAACTAAAAGGAGAAACTTAAACAGCCGGAAAAAGAGGAAGAACCATAACTAGAACTAACCACGACGAGGTCCTTCCAATAAAACACCAGAAAAAAACACATATCAGAGTACTTAATGGAGAAGGTCAAACATTTGTCGCCACCACTAAAACCTCCTCACAGTATATCAGTGGTAAGATAAAAAAACCGTGAAATACACCGGTGTTGTCGGAGCCATCGACATGTTCGCTGGCAAACCAGATCTAAAATCGTAAAGTGGTGCTGCTAGGTCTTGAACGAGAAGAGACTTCAATGAGAGAGAAGTATAACTTAAGTCAAGTTTTTGAGATGAAAAAGATCATTAATGAAGCAAGATAATATAGAGTTCACAAAATACTTTGAGAAGTTTAATATATAGTTCACCAAACACTTTGGAAGGTTTACATTGTTGTAGGCTGAACTCACGATACTTAAACCAAACATCTTTGGTCATTCAAGACCGTAAAAATGACCATTTAATCACTTAATCAAAATCACTTCCCTTTTTGCTCTAATTTTTTTTCTTTATTATAACATTTACTTTGAATTATTTCAATCCTGGCCAAACAGGTTTTATGGAGAAAATAAATACTCTTATAATCTGCACCATGTTTGAATGCAATTTATAACATAAAGTTATAACATAGTAGTACAAAATAACATACCACAAACTCTGAAAAAATATTATTATTATGATTATTATTATATAGCGCAATGAGTTGAGCATAAGTGTAAATAGAAAGAAACTATTAGCAAGGTGCAGGATACATGCAATAACACATCTTTTTGGGATGGCAATAGCTATCTTTGAATTTCTTATTCTTTGCACATTCATTTGCACATTTTTCACGAGTACATCCAGATCCAGATACAACTTCAGTGCATATTCTTGGAATCAGTCCGTAAGCTCCTGTTATTATAAACACACATCTCAGTTTCTACATAAAATATAGAAAAAATTATTTACCATCATCTATAATTATCATGTGAAACAAAAGGAAAAACATAAAAGAATAATTAATGATGAAATTTGTTTAACCACTTTATAACAAAATAAATTTATTAAGCCAAAAAAACAAAACAAAAACAAAATAATTTTATATACCATATAAGACTTTATAATAATATAAATAGGTAAACTAATCAAGCATGTGATAATTTTAAGCCTTCAATAATAAATAGGTAAACTAATCAAGCATTTGATAATCAAGCTGGTCAGTTACGGCCCAACGTTAACAAAAAAAAATCAAATATGTGATAATTTTAATTAATAGAGAACTAAACAATTTATTTGGTTATATAGATTTCACAACAAAAGAACTAAAATTAATAGTAAACAATGTAGTGAATTATAATTATTACAGATATTTTGCATAGCATATAAATATTACTATTCGAAGAAATTTTAAAGTTTCATAATCAACGTTTTTTAGAACGATTAATACTTAATCTATAAAGGGGACTTAAGATGCAGATACATACCAATCACAAGAGTGGAGAATAAAGTTAAAAGAATAAATACAAGTTGAAATGAGTTCTTCATGTTTGAATTTAAAAAGAATTCAAGGTGTTGTGAGCTTATAATTCTTTGAAAAAGTACAGTGATTTTAGCTGTTATACATAACATGTTATACATATATATACACACTTATATATCTATTATATCTCACATTCAAACATATCTAATTTAAGTTGTTGACCACTTCAAGTTCAGTTTTCGAAGGTACACCACACTTTGATTGTTCTCCTTCATTTAGTCTATTATTCGAACTTAATATAGCAATTTACATTCCAAAACCCGAACCCGAACATTATGCATTGGCAGAAAAACAATTAGAATTTTATATATTAAAATAAAAGACATTTTTATTTTAGATATATTATAAACTATACAATAAAATTAACATAAACTTCAAAACCACCTTTAAAAATATGGCTAAAATGGGTTTTGTTACAAATATATATATATATATATATACAATCAAAATTATAAAAATTTCTAATAAAATTTAAATTTAATACTAATATATTGGTTACAAATTTGATTATTGATTCTGTTCTGCTTGGGGTTAAGGACTCAATTTTATGGGTAAATAAATCTAGAACACATTCTAGTGTTGTGTCAGGTTTGATTCATCTAATTTAGTATTTTGATTATTGAAATTTTAATTTTATTCATATATTTTTATTTATCGGACAGAGTTTGATTTGGTATAGATCGAGTTTGGGTTTCAGTATTTTTATTTATAAAGTCAAAGTAAATTCAAAATTAATAAAAAACTCTAATAAGGTAAAATTTGATTCTTGATTTGGTTTCGGTTCGAAGTTGAGTTTTTTTTCGGATACACATATTTAGGACCTATTTGGATATTCTGTCAGTGCAGTTCTTTTAATTCAGATCGATTTTGATTCGGGTTTCAAATTTCTAAATTAATATCTCGAAAAAAGTATTTTAAAATATCAACATAGATCTAACAATCTAAATAAACACAATTTTAGAAAATAATCAAAATGAACAAATCTCGCATTATAACGCATGTAAAATCCTAGTAATACATAAAAGTAAGTAAATGTGAACCTCTTCAATTGAACATCTTAATTATTATATAAAGTAGAATGTTTTAAAGTTACTCATTAACAAGATTGTTCCACGTGTTAGATCCAACGATCAAATTTTTTCTGTATTTATATATTATAAAATAAGAAGATAAATATACTGTAAGACATATTTTTTAAATATTTATTCTTATCACAAAATATATATCTCTATTCACAATCCTAATATAAAAAGGATTGTAAATAAATATTTTTATCTACAATTTAAAATAAATAAATTCATAAAAATTTATTTCATATCTTATTATATAAAGTAGAATGTTTCAAAGTTACTCATTAACAAAATTGTTCCACGTGTCAGATCTAACGATCATATTTTTTTCTACATTTATATTATATAAAATAAGAAGATAAATATACTGTAAGATAGATTTTTCAAATATTTATTCTTATCACAAAATATGTATCTCTATCCACAATCCTAATATAAAAAGGATTGTAAATAAGTATTTTTATCTATAATTTAAAATAAATAAATTTATAAATACTTATTTCATATTAAGTATAAAATTAAATAATGTTATATTTTTAAAATAAATATAAAACAAATTTTCAAATAAAATTAATATTTTTATATTCTTAACAGTGGAATCCTAATAGAATATAATTATCGTAACAAACAATATAAATTTTTAATCTTATTATATCTTCTTATTATATAAAATAGAATGTTTCAAAGTTACTTATTAAAATTATTGTTCCACATTTGAGATCCAACAATCAAATTTTTTTTCTGTATTTATATATTAAAAAATAAGAAGATAAATATACTTTAAGATATATTTTTAAATATTTATCTTTATCACAAAATATGTACCTCTATCCATAATCCTAATATAAAAAGGATTGTAAAAAATTGTTTTTATTTATAATTTAAAATAAAAATATTCATAAATATTTATTTCATATTAAGTGTAAAGTTAAATAATATTATATTTTTAAAATAATAATAAAACAAATTTTCATATAAAATAAATATTTTTATATTCTTAACATTGCAATCCTAATAAAATAAAATTTTCCAAATTTATCTTTATCACAAAATAATTATCTCTATCTACAATTCTAATATAAAAATGATTGTAAAACATTATTTTAATTTATAATCTAAAATTAAAGTATTCATAAATATTTATTTATACTTAGTATAAATTTAATAATATTATATTTATAAAAATAATTAAAAACGAATATTTATGTAAAAATATTTTTATATTCTTAAAGATAAAATCATAAGAGAACACAATTGTCAAAACTAACAATGTAAAATTTAATGTATTTATATTCTTTAAAACAAATATTCTCACAATAAAAATAAGAAAAACAAATTATAAATTTATTTTTATCTCTCAATAATTCTAATATATTATAATATTTCATAAGAGAAAAAATTATCTACAAAGGAAATTATTTAAAAAAATTATAATAGTTAACAAAATTTATATTACGAAATATCGGTATATATAAAATAATTTTTAAGAAAAAGATACAATTTAGAAACAAAATTCAAAAATTTTAAATAATTTTTTCTTTAAATAAAAATAAAATTTGATTTATTTTACAAATAACTAAAATAACTTTTAAAAGATTGAATCTTAAGAGAAATATTTCAAATCCTAAAAAAACTTATTCTATCTAAATCAATTTTTTTTTTAATAAAAATATTTTTGTTCTCAACAGAAAAATAACGGTCTTTATCTTATAATTTTTTATATATTTATGTTAATCTATAATCATAATATAGAAAGTATTGTTAAAATTAATATCTATATAAACACACATAGAAAAATAACTTCACAACTACTAAAATATTACTTATTCATTAAATCTTTTAAAAATTTTCAAGTATATATTGTTATTTGTTGCATTAATAAATAAACACGTATATAGTTAAAATAAGTGTTTATCACTTTTTGAAACGATTTGTAAATGACTATATATTATTATATAAAGTACCATTTCTCAAGATTACTAATTAAAATGATTCTCCCACGTGTCAAATCCAACGATCATAAACTTTTTTGTAATTATGTATTAAAAATATTATTATATATAGTATGATTCTCAACGTTAGTAATTAAAAAGATTTTCTCATGTGTCAAATCCAACGATCACAAATTTTTTTTGTAATAATATATTAAAAATAAAATAAAATATGTTTTAAAATATATTTATCTCTGCAAGAAATGTTAATCTATATTTACAATCTAAACACAAAAAGAAATTGTAAAATAAAAATAAGTTCACATATTCTGTTACTAATTATAAAATAAAAATGTAAATATTATATTAAGTATGGTTTCTCAAAATAAATATTAGCATGATTCTTCCACGTTCCAAATCCAATGATCAGAAATATTTTTCTTATTATATATTAAATATAAAATAAAATATATTTTTAAAAATATTTATTTCCATCAAGAAAAATTATAAATAATTATCTTTTTTATACAGTTATTAAATCCTATTATATATAATTGGCTTCAAAGCTTTATTATCAATAGAATGTTTCCACATGTCAAATCCAACGAAATTTTGTAGTATCGTATTATATAAAGTTGGATTTCAAAAGTTAGTTATCAACATAATTATTTGACATGCCAAATCCAATATTATTATATAAAGTTGAGTTTCAAATGTTTCTAATCAACGGGATGCTTCCACATGTCAAATCTAACGATTTAAAATTTTGCAGTATCATATTATATAAAATTTTGATTTTAAAGTTAATATTCAACGGAATTGTTCCACATGTCAAATCCAATGATTCAAAATTACGCACTATCCTATTATATAAAGTTGGGTTGCAAAAGTTAGTTATCAACAAATTTATTCTACATGTCAAATCTGATACTATTATATAAAGTTGGGTTTCAAAAGTTTCTAATCAACATGATGCTTCCACATTTCAAATCCAACGAATGAATATTTTACAGTATTATATTATACAAAGTTGAGTTTTAAAAGTTAGTCTTCAACAAAATTCTTCAACATGTCAAATCTAACGATTCAATATTTTACAGCATCATATTATATAAAGTTCGGTTGCAAAAGTTAGTTATCAACGGGATTATTCCACAAATCAAATCCAATAATTCAAAATTTTTACAGTATCATAGTATATAAAATTGGGTTTTAAATCTTATTATATAAAGTTGATTCCAAAAATTACTAATCAACAGGATTCTTATATATTATTTAAAATATAATAAGTATATATATATATATATATATAAATTTCAGAAAGAATCCATATCTAATCAATTTACTAAAACGTTTACTCACATTCTTATAAACCTTCACACGAAATTTTTGTTATCCTTATAACTTTTAGACCTCATGCAATCTAGTTTCCATAATGCGTGCAAGCTTTAGACATCAGTGGTATAGGCGTTGGGTTTAAGTGTTCAGATTCGGTTTTGGAATTTTGGGTTCGGGAAATTTAAAACTAAAAAAAAAAGGTGAATGGTAAATAATAGTATATATGTGATTTGGTTTGGATTGTGTTTGGCTTTTGTAGATTTTAAATGCTAACTTATATTTTTGATCAGATTATATTTTTGTTCGGTTTTTAACAATAAAATTTATATAATAATAAAGATGATTAACTACTTTTAGTTAATATTGTATATTTTTCATATAATAAAAACAAATTACTATATTTTTAACTAAAATATTAGTTATTTTCGTGAATTTTGGTAAGTTTTATATAATTCGAGATTGGTTCGAGAACAGTTAATTCAGGGTTCGAAATTTTTACTCAATTCGGATGCCCACCCGTAGCATCACTTTTAGACCTCGTGCAAGCTTTTATAACTGCAAAAGCTTAAACTAAACTAACAAATAAAAGCCTTTGGTAGCAAATGCTCAGCCCAATGATTGATTATGGAGTTGGGCTTTCACATTTAAAAACGATGTTGTGCTATTTGTGTATTACCTAGTATCTACAATCAATTCATTTTCTATTTTATTGGTTTACCAAGAAATTTCAGGCCTAGTAATTTCACACCAAGATCCAGAGCAGGTTTATTAGTCTTCTCTCCATTCCTTCGAACTTGGGACATCTGCCATAATTAGTTGTTCTGGATATCATTTGAAACTTATGTCAAATATTGCGAACAAGCTTTGAATGTTTGGTGCATTCATACCATAACCAAATATGTATCAATTACAATATAAGAATGTTAAGGGTCATACCTTTCCCAACGCCTTTCCAAACTTAAGCATTGGTCGCATCAAATCTTTTTCTTTTCGTTAAGTCAGTTGTAGCATCAGAGTGTTATAACACATTCATTGTGTACTTGATTAATCTTATCGAATAAATTATATAAAGTTATATTCTAATAGGTTTAGATATTTGAGTATCCATTCGGGTCGGGTCTTTTTTAGGTTTTGGGTTTTTATTTCTATTGATTTCAAATCAATTTGAGTATTATTTATCATTTATTTTTGGGTCGGTTTTGGTTCGGGTATAGATCAGGTTCATATTCAGATAGTTTTATTTAAATTTATATAAAAACTCAAATTAGTAAAGATTTAAAAGAAAAGAAATCTAAAAACCCTAAATTTAACAAATACATATTGGGTACCCATTCGATTCTTTTGTTTGACTTCGGTTCAAAATTATTAATATTAATCTAGACCTACTTACTAAAAATTTGCCAATAGCAACGAAATAGAAACACATTAGAAATGTATTTTTACAAAAATAATATCGGAAACATAGAGAAGAACAACTTACTAAAAATGGTTAATTTATTATCCGTTTTTCTCACCAAACCATATATACAAAGATGAAAAGTTAAATAATTAAGCAAAAGTCTTATACTTAGATATATAAATTAATTAGATATGGACTCAGATGATGCACATGTTTTATGAAAAAGTTTGATATATATATATATATACATATTATATTTTAGATAATTTTGAGAATCATATTAATTACTAATGTTTGAAATTTAACTTTATATCATAAGATATATATACGTTATATTTCAGATAATATTTAATAAATTCGTTGAATACTAATTTTAAAACTTAATTTTATATAATAGGATAGTAAAAACTTTTTAAATTTTTGAATTTGACATATAGAAAAATCTTGTTGTTTACTAACTTTGAAAACTAACTTTATCTAATAGGATTTTAAATCTTTGAATTTGACATCTTATTAATTACTAACTTTAAAACCTAATTTTAATATAATAGGATTTCCATCATATTACTTCTTTTCTTTTCCAAATTATGTTATCACTTCATGGTGTTCAGATTTATTGTTCTTTTAGAAAAGAATCTATTCAAGCATACTTCTTTTTTGCCTTATATATGTAGTATGTACATTACATGTCATGGTCCATCCTATCATCTTGTAAGTTGTGTAACACTCAACTTGTTGAGCAACTTGAAATACTTTCGGAATGTATATAGATCCATAAAATTATTACTTGGCACAATTAATGGAAAATATGAAATGGCTCAAAGATTTTAATCAACCGTAGTTATTTTTCTGGCTTAATCTCTTTCAACATCCTTGGTGCAACCATCTTATTTTGGATTAATATTTTCATTATTTTATATTTTAGATTGTGAATTATAATTTTTAATTATTTTGGTAATATAAAATTTCGTATTTATTATATGTACTTTTTAACCAATAGTATGTATTATGAATATATATATATATATATAATATTTTAATAGAAATATATTTACCGTAGAGTCTCCACCTAAATAGTGTATATACTTCTATATACTATACGGTGGCCCACAATACGCTTAACGTATAGCATATTTTAGAACACTAATTATAGTTTATTTTTGAGTTCGACTCCTTAAAATTGTGTTTACCCTACATAATGTTATTAAGAATCTAAAAAAATTTGGTTATGTGAACTCTGATGGATCTAAATCTAACTTGAATCAACGATCGCTTTGCAAATGATTAAAAGAATTTGAAATCAAAGAACAGACATATTTAATGAGTTTGATTCTAAGGTGGAATCTACATCTCACTAGAGCTCAAATAAGCTCTGGATTTCACAATCATCTTTTGACTTTTTTTTGCTCAAACCCGAGCTACAACAATGGTGAAACACTTAGAAAGAAAACAAACTCAAACTCAGCTCACTTCTCTCAACCGATTCTCAATGAATCCTTTTCTCTCATCCCAACCCAAACAGAAAGAAGAAGAAGCTATTTTATAGTGAATTTAACCGATAACAACCTATACCTAACTTATTGCTTCAACTTCTTATTCGATGAGCATGAATCTTTTATAGTTCTCATGTCCTCGCTTTAAGACTGAAACCATGATGATAGACAACAAACGAATCTGATAACTGAGATCAACATTCACGATAAAACCAATGTGAACTTAACCGAGACACTCTGAATCCCCTAGAGTCTCTCATATACTTTGAAAGTACAATTGCACTTTGAGAATCACATTGTATCTCCACTATTTCCTGATAAAACCCGAATTCCTCAGATAATCCCTTATCCAAATGCTTCCTTTGCTGCTTGAGATAAAGATACATACTAAGCTTTTGTTGTAGATAAAGCCACTACACTTTGAAGATTCGACTTCCAGCTGATTATGTTTCCTCCTACTGTGAAGATTGATCCTGATATTGACTTCTTGTGGTCCAAGTCTGCTGCATAATCCGAAGCACAATAACCTTTTACTGTGAACTCTCCTTTGCCTTCAAAACTTAAATTAAACTCAGTAATACCTTTGAGATATCGAAGTATCCATTTTACTACCTGCCAATGATCCTTGTTGGGATTGCTCATGAATCTGCTTACCATTCCTACAAGGAATGGGAGGTCTGGTCTTGTGTCAATCATATAGTACATTAGGCTCTCGACTGCATTCTAGTATGACACACTTTTCATAAACTGATCTTCTGTTTTTGCTTCTTCTTCTGTTGTTGCCTTTACCTTTAGGTGAGCTGCTAGAGGAGTTGCAACTGATATTGACTTATCCATTTTGTAATTTCCTAAAACTTTCATGATGTAGCTGACTATGATATTTTCATCTTTCTATTCTGCCTATCCCTGATGATCTCTATTTCGAGAATCTTCTTGGCATCACCTAGGTCTTTCATCTTAAACTCTGAGTTGAAAAGATTCTTTCAAAACCTTATATCATGCTTGTTAGACAATGCAATAAGAATATCATCTACATAAAGAAGTAGATAGATAAACTTATCATCAGATAGTTTCTTCAAGTAAACACAATAATCAAATTCACTCCTTTGATAACCACTCTTTATCATAAACTCATGAAACTTGCGATTCCACTGCCTTAGAGACCGCTTCAACCCATACAGAGATCTCTTTAAAAGACAAAATTTCTCTGGATTATCTCGATCTATGTAGCCCTCTAGTTGATCCATGATTATGTGTTCTTCTATATGGCAGTGAAGAAATGTTCTCTTCACGTCCATTTGCTGCAATTCCATGTCAAAATGAATTACAACTGAGAGCAAATACCTTATGGTAACGTGTTTCACCACTGGAGCAAAGATTTCCTTGTAATTTATACCCACTTTTTGAGAATATCCCTTTGATATGAGTCTGGCTTTATATCTTGGATTTCCACACCATCTATACCAGCTTTTCTTTTGAAGATCCATTTACAACCTATTTGTCTTCTGATCCTTTGGTTTATAAATTAACTGCCAAATTATGTTCTTCCAAAATGATTGCATTTTCTTCATCTGATGCTTCTGTCCACTTATCATTGTCTGGATAATTCATTGCCTCTTGATAAGTAGATGGCTTTATCATTCCTACGTCTTCTGCTAAAAAGCATACAAACACTATCATTGAACATGTTACATCTTCTTCTTGATTATCATCAGTACAATCATAGTCCTGAAATTTTGATGGTGGTTGAATATTTCTTCTTGTTATATTCCTTGCCAACTGATATTGACTCAAATCCTCTGTCTCTGTTGTTTCTTCAGGTATATCTTTTGTGTTTTGGCTTTGAGTGTTTGTAGATCTATCGTATCTGTTTGAGCTTCATCTTGAGCTTCAGCTTAAGTATAAGTCTTTCATGATCTTGAAATTTCTAAACTCAGAAATTTTTCAGTAACAACTTTGTTTAAATTGTTACCTGATTGTTGTTCTGACTTGATATCTTTGTATATCACTTCTTCTCTGAAAACTACATTGCAACTGATAATACACTTCTTATCATCCAGCATCCATTCTTTGTAGCCCTTTCACTCCTTCAGGATAGACAATGAATATTCCTCTCTTGCCTCTTGTTCAAAGCTTACCATCTGAAGTATGTACAAACACCAAGCACCCAAACCTTTTTAAATCACTCAAAGAAGGTATTACAGAAGACCATACCTCTTCTGGTACTTTGAATTCGATGGTAGAAGAGGATGATCTATTAATTAGATACACTGCTGTTAAGCCTGCTTCAACCCAAAATCTCTGCCCTAATCCACTTTCACTTAACATGCATCTTAATTTGTTCATAATTGTCGTGTTAAAATGCTTGGCTACTCCGTTCTGCTGAGGAGTATATGTGCATGTTCGATGTCTGACTATGCCTTCTTGTTTACTATATTTTTTGAACTGCTGATTGCAAAACTCCAACTCATTGTCAGTTCTAAGCTTCTTAACTTTCCTTTCTGATTACATCTCAATCATGGTTTTCCATTCCACAAAGCTCTTGAAAGCTTCTTCCTTCAACCTGAGGAGATATATCCATACCTTCCTAGAAAAATTATTAGTAAATGTTAAGAAATATTGACACTTACTAAGACTTAATGGAACCGTTGGTGAACCCCAAAGATCCGAGTAGATATATTCCATCTTTCCCTTCGTGACATGCTTGGTTGTGCTGAAGCTAGCACTATGTGTTTTACCTATAACACAATCCTCACAAATTCCAAGTTAGTGAATTTATAGTTACTAAAACAACCTTTCTTAGCAAGAACTTGCATTCCCTTTTGCCCTAGGTGTCCTATTCTGATGCGACAGAGTTGAATCTCCTTATTCCTTGCTTGAAGAACTTCTAGTTTTCTTTGAAGTTCTTCTGTCTCACTTGAATTTACATTGCATGCTTCAGCTATGTTGGCAGATGCTTGACAAATATACAAGGTTATTCTCCTTACTCCTTTTGTTATGACTGCGCTTCCCTTTATAATCTTCAGAACACCATTTTTTCTCTTAAGCTCGCAGCCTTTTTCCTTTAGAGTGCCTAGAGAGATAAAGTTTCTAGAAATCTTTGGCATATATCAGACATCATGGAGAACAAAATGTTGTATTAACAGTGTTAGTAAAAATAATTGAACTTGTGTCATCTACCTTACAATACGTTTTGTTTGCCATTCTCAATTTGCCTCCTTTCTGTTCTTTGTAATTCATGAACAGATGCTTGTGTGGTTTCATTGTTGGAGTAAGCTTAACATTAGTTACTTGCTGAGCAAGTTAGGTAGTTAGGTTAGATAAGATTTATGAAATATTTTAGGAGTTATCTAAAATATAAGATTTCCTAATTGTAAAAGGAACTTATCTAACCTATAAAAGGAGATGTCAATGTGTGGCATAACTTTGTGAGATTAAGATTTGAGAGTTTAGGTTTTGCATTGAGTTTCCTAAGCTAATAAAGAGAGTCACTCTTTATAATTCTTGGTCTTATAGTTTTGATTACTTCAATTGGTATCAGAGCTCTAGGTTCACAAAGGAATTCGATTGAGAGAGGTGTCTTGATCGTGATCTAGGGATTCGATTGAGAAAGGTGTCTTGATCGTGATCTAGGGTTAGCGAAATCAAAGGTTATTAAGGTGATCGATTAAACAAAGAAGTTTGATCGAAGGGACAAAGCCATGTGAGACAATAATGCTTTAGTTCCAGTTGAGAAGAATAGAAGTGGAGGAAGCTTTTCCTCCATAGTGTGTCCAATGTTGAATTCAACTAATTATACGGTTTGGGCCACGGGAATGAAAGTATGTCTAAATGTACATGAAGTATAGGAAGTAACTGAGACATAAATTGATGATAAAAGGAAGAACACCATGGAAATGGCACTTCTATTTCAATCTATACTGGAAGATCTCATTCTACAAGTTGGTGAATTGGATACGGTAAAGAAGGTGTAGGAGGCCACCAAAACACGAAACATAGGGGCTAAGCGTGTTAAGAAAGCAAGACTACAAACCCTAATGTCTGAATTTGACCATCTTAAGATGAAAGAAACCGAGACAATAGATGAATTTGTGAGCAAGCTATCGGCGATTTCATCTAAAGCTTCCTCTCTTGGAGCAAAAATTGAGAAAACTAAATTGGTGAAAAAGTTCCTCAAATGTCTTCCTAGAAAGAAGTTTATTCTTATGGTTGCATCTCTTGAGCAACTCTTGGACCTAAAAACAGAAAGCTTTGAAGATGTTGTAGGACGTCTAAAAGCATATGAAGAGAGAATACTCGAGGAAGAAGAAGACTCTCAAGAAGAACAAAAACAGTTGATGTACTTAGAGAGTAATAATCAAACGAGAAATTCTAGTGAGGGATCAAGAGGAAGAGGAAGAGGAAGAGGAGGACATGGACGAGGAAGAGGTCGTGGTCGTAATAATGAGGATTTTGACATATCTAAGGTGATATGCTATAGGTGTGACAAGTACGGACACTTTGCCTCAAAGTGTCAGGATAGACTTCTAAAGCTACAAGAAGCACAAGAGGAGAAAAATATTGTAGATACTCAAGAAGCCGAGGAACTCTTTATACATGAGGTTATTTTCTTGAATGAATAAAATTGCTTGCCAAGAAAGTTGGAGACAAATAATAACGAGGAGAAAACTTGGATATCTTGATAATAGAGTAAGTAATCACATGACGGGAGATAAACGATACTTTACTCAGACCGATTAATCAATCACGGGAAAGGTGAGGTTTGGAGATGACTCTCGAATTGATATAAAGGGGAAAGTATCGATCTATCTTCTAGAAAAAAACGGTGAAGAAAATATCATGTCTGATGTTTATTACATTCCAGGATTAGAAAGCAATATCATTAGTCTTGGAAAAGTAACAGAATTCGGCTGTGATATACGGAACAAAAGAGACTACTTGACAATGTTTGATCAAAAGGGGAAAGTAGTTGTCAAAACAAAGAGATCTCCAAACTGCCTCTACAAAGTACGAATGGAGATAAGAGGCTCGGAAGTTCATCTAGCCAAAACGAGTAGATCAAGCAAGTGGCATGCTAAGTTAGGTCATATCAATGTTGACACATTATCGAATACAAGTAAAGAGCTAGTGAACGGGCTTCTTAAGATCGAAATAGAGAAGAAAGTATGTGGATCATGCTTATTTGAAAAACAAGCTAGAAAAGTATTTCCAAAAATGAGCCTTTATCGAGCGGACACTATTTTGGAACTTGTACATGGTGATCTTTGTGGACCAGTATCACCAAAAACGGCAGGAGGAAACAAGTATATATTTGTTCTCATTGATGATCATTCAAGATAGATGTGGACAATCTTGATGAAAGAAAAAAGTGAAGCCTTTAAGAAGTTTTAAAGGTTCAAAAACGTGGTTGAAAAGGAATCTAGAGAATGGATTCGGGTCTTTAGAACTAATCGAGGAGGTGAATTCTTATCTCGAGAATTCAAAACTTTTTGTGAAGATATGGACATTAAAATACATCTTACTGCACCATACACACCTCAAAAAATAGGGTAGTTGAGAGACGAAATAGAACTTTGATAGAGATGTCACAAAGTATGATGAAGCATATGAATATGCCGAATTTTTTTTGGAGAGAAGCGGTAATACATTCGACTTATCTTTTAAATAGAATTGCTACAAGAGTTGTTAAAGATCGAACACCATATGAGATTTATCGAGGAAGAAAGCCGAACATCAGCCACCTTCGTATTTTTGGATGCATCGGATATGCAAAAATTGATGCTTCATTATTGAAAAAACTTGATGATAGATCTCGTGTACTCGTACGCCTTGGAACTGAGCCCGGCTCTAAGGCTTATCGATTTCTTGATCCATCGAATAGAAGGGTTGTAGTTAGTTGAGATGTGGTGTTTGATGGATCAAAAGGATGGAATTGGGATCACAAAGTTTCGGAGGAGAATAATTTAAGGTGATGATCAACAATGATTTTGATTCAAGAAAAGAGACAAGAACAAATGTCAAAGATGGAATAAGGCAAGAAATTGAGTCGGATGAGAGCATAGAAGATGAGACTCATGAATATGAGCCACGAGATGTCGATGAGAATCATGAAGTGGGAGATCGACGAGATATCAATGTGAATCATGAAGGAGGAGTTGGACGATCTCAAAGACAAGTCTTTAAGCCAAAACATCTTGATGATACATTCTACTTGCTGAACTAGAAGTAGAGAGATTGTTGGTAGTGATTAATGAGGAACCCTTGTCTTTCGAGGATGCAAAAGAGGAAGAAAAATGGATAGAAGCTTGTGATGCCGAGATTTCTTCGATTTTAAAGAACAAAACATGGAAACTTGTTGATCTTCCAGCTGGTGTGAAGCCAATAGGATTGAAGTGGATCTTTAAAATTAAATGAAATTCTGATGGGAGTACTAACAAACACAAGGCAAGACTTGTTGCAAAATGATATGCGCAAAGACATGGAATAGATTATGAAGAGGTGTTTGCACTAATTGTAAGGATTGAGACTGTCCGATTTATCATAGCTTTTGCAGCCACAAAAGAGTGGGAAATACATCATCTTGATGTAAAGACAACATTCTTTCATGGAGAGCTAAAAGAAAAAGTATATGTAACTCAGGAAGGTTTTATTGTGAAAGGAAGTGAGAGTAAAGTCTACAAGTTAAACAAGGTACTCTATGGACTAAAACAAGCACCTAGGGCTTGGAACAACAAGCTGAATGAAATTCTAAAGGAGTTGGGCTTCATGAAGTGCAACAAGGAATCATCATTGTACCGAAAACAAGAAAAGGAACACATCCTTCTTGTAGTCATGTATGTCGATGACTTACTTGTCACAAGCTCTAAGTTGGATCTTATTCTAGAGTTGAAGAAAGAAATGGCAACCAAGTTTGAGATAAGTGACCTAGGAAAACTAACCTACTATCTTGGAATTGAAGTGATTCAAGAGAAAGGTTATATAATCTTGAAGCAAGAAAAATATGCAAAGAAAATTCTTGAAGAAGCAAGAATGAATGTAATGCAATGCAGTCCATATTCCAATGAACTCGGGTCTAAAGCTTTCAAAATCCCAAGATGAAAAGAGTATTGATGCCACTGAGTATAGAAAACTCATTGGATGCCTTCGATACCTAATAAAAACTCGATTGGATTTATCCTATTGTGTTGGAGTTTTGAGTAGGTACATACAAGATCCAAAAGAATCATACGGAGCAGCCCTAAAACAAGTGTTAAGGTATGTAAAAGGAACTACATCTTATGGCCTTATATATGAACAAGGAAATAACAAAGGATTGGAAGGTTATAGTGATAGTAGTTACAATATAGATGTCAATAACGGAAAAACACAAGCGGTCATGTGCTTTATTTTAATGAGTGCCCGATTTCTTGGTGTTCTAAGAAACAAGAGATAGTTGCTTTGTCTTCGTGTGAGGCTGAATTCATGGCAGCAACGGAAGCAGCTAAGCAAGCTATATGGTTACACGAGTTACTCGAAGAAATCATCACGAAAAATGACAAGAAGGTAACAATCTTTGTCGACAACAAATCCGCAATTGCCTTAACCAAAAACCCAGTTTTCTATGGTCAAGAAAGCACATCCACAAGAGGTTTTACTTCATTCAAGAATGCATTGAGAATGAGACGATTGAAGTTGAACACGTTCCCAGAGAAAGTTAAAAGGTCGATATACTAACCAAGGCATTAGGAAAAGTGAAGTACAAAGAAATGAGAGACTTCATTGGTGTCAAGAACATAGAAGATATCAATGTTAAACTTAAAGGGGAGAATGTTGGAGTAAGCTTAACATTAGTTACTTGCTGAGCAAGTTAGGTAGTTAGGTTAGATAAGATTTATGAGATATTTTAGGAGTTATCTAAAACATAAGTTTTCTTAATTGTAAAAAGGAACTTATCTAACCTATAAAAGGAGATGCTAATGTGTAGCATAAGTTTGTGAGATTAAGATTGATAGTTTAGGTTTTTCATTGAGTTTTCTAAGCTAATAAAGAGAGTCATTCTTTATAATTCTTGGTTTTATAATTTCGATTACTTCAGTCATGTGCAAAGAGAAACGTATATCCAAAATCCATTTATTGTTGTCAATATATCCTAATGAAAGATTTACCTCATATACAACAAGATACTTTGGCTAAAGATGATTTTCCTCTTTGTTGATTTTGATTATTGTTCTTGTTCCTTTCTAGTCACTTGTAAGACTGTTTTTGGTAATGTCATGTCTTTCCACATATCTAGAATTCTCCATTTTTCTTGTCTTTGGATTTTGATTGTGACCTTGATTTACTCTTGTCTTTGAATGACACTTTTCTGGATTAAGACCTTTCTCTTGCTAGCAAACCTTCACCACTTGATCTTGCAACTTGAGTAGATTTCTTAAGCTTATGCTCCTTGGATTTGGATGCACTAACAACATTATCGACCTTGTATAGGTCAAGGTTTCTCTCAGATGATCATACTTACGACTTCAGAAGATAGATTGCTTGAGTTTCTTCTTTTATATTGATCTGCAGATGTCTAAGATCTTCTACTAACTTTAAGAAATCATCAACATTCTGATTTATAGGTTTTATCTCATCCATTTGGAAATCATAAACTTCTAATTGTGAGTAAATACTATCAAGGAGAGTAGTAGGAAGAAACAACTTATCTAAAGTATCGATTGTATTTGCTGCGGTTTGACAGTTCTTTTTTTCTGAGAATTTTATCATCCATGGCTAGGAAGATAGAATTCAAAGCTTGTTGATCTTTGTCTAACCTCACTTCTTCTTCTTCTTGCAGATTCTTCTTCTCTTCTGGTTTTTTCTCCTCTTCTTCTGTTAATTCTCTTGGAGTATGCGGCTTCAAAACACTCTTTAACCCTTGAACAGTGAGGATTGCGATCATTCTTTTTCCATAATCCATAATCGTTTGTTCCATCGGAGATTGCTATCTTTGATTTGGATTTGTTGTTTGTCATCTTGAGAGTTCGAGTACTCCACCTTCAGCTTTAATTCTTGTGGAAACGATGAACCTGGCTCTTGATACCAGTTTGTGAACTCTGAAAGACCTAAATCTAACTTGAATCGACGATGGCTTTGCAAATGATTAAAGGAATTTGAAAACAGAGAACATAGAGATTTAACGAGTTCGATTCCAACGTGGAATCTACATCTCGCCGGAACTCAAATAAGTTTCAGATTTCAATATCATCTTTGGCTGTTTTCTTGCTCAAACTCGAGCTACAACAATGGTGAAACACTTAGAAAGAAAATGAACTCAAACTCAGCTCACTTCTCTCAACCGATTCTCATTGAGTCATTTTCTCTCACCCCAACAACCCATACAGAAAGAAGAAAAAGCTATTTTATAGTGAATCTAATCGATAACAACTATAACTGACTTATTGCTTCAGCTTCTTATACGATGAGCATGAATTTTTTTACAATCCTCACTTTAAGACTGAAACCAAGATGATAGACGATAACTGGATCCGATAACCGAGATCAACATTCACAATTAAACCAATGTGAACTTAACCGAGACACTCTGAATCCCTTAAAATCTCTCATATATTTAGACAAATATCACATGGTCTTGACTATACTTCAACAAGTTATGAATAGGGCTTTGTAATATATTTATTGAAAAGAAAAATAGAACATATCTCAATAATATCAAGTAATGATGATAAACATGGTTAAAAATTGGCCAAATGAATGTGAACTTTGCCTTAGTGGTATTGAACTCAAAATTAATACGACTTTGCAGAGAAAAAGATCAAGAAACTAAAACTAAGATAACACTATAAAACTGTTTTGAAAATTATAATACAAATTCAAATAAAAGTTTTTTCTCAAGTAAAGAATTAGATATTGTTTTATGTAATTCTTGCAGTCTAATTTCAAATAATCACATAATTTTGTATTAAAAGTTTTTAAGTATTAATCAGATTCGATGAAAATTATCAACTAATTAAATGGAGGTGGATTTGTTATTCGAAGTTGTTGAGCTACAATCTGAAAGAAAAACTAAACTTGACATCTTATTTTGAAAATATAATATGTAAAATGATTTATTCTCCACTAAGAAGTTATCCGTAAGATCACATCCTAGTTGAAAACAATTCAACAGAAGCACACCGAATTAAAAACTTAGTGTAGAAGTATGTTCTTAAGGTCGAGTCATTGTCACTATCAGACAACATTATTTAAGCTTGGTCGGATTCTTTTTCTCTTTCTCTTTTTAGTGCCCACCATTACACACCACCTTACAACTCCTTTGACCTCTCCATCTCCATCTCCTTCGATCGATCTTCTTCTTATATTTTGGTTAACTTAAAAGTTTATGTATTTTGCAATAAGGACGATTCAAGGGATGTTCTCTTCTTCTGCAGCATTCGGAATAAACTTAATTGATGATAATAGTATAATTTTCTTGTAAAACATGAAATACTACTTTATGGTAAAACCAATGTCTTAAACCTCGTTAAAGTAAGCTTTTCAAAAGATTATGTAATTGTGGTTGTATAATTACCTTTGATTACTTAATTAGTGAAGCCGTGGTTATCATTACTAACTAAATTTAATCAGGGCAAGTTGTGGCATGGTCATGTCTGAACTGTGAAGTGTGTACTATGAGATAGTTTATCTATAAGTCAATAGAAACCACAATTTATGAATACAGTATTTTATTATGTGTAATATTCTTGTTTCGATAGTTGAAATATTCTCAACTGCCATTTGACCAATTTGGTTTTGTAACATTAAAGTTGACTCTGCTCTCTCTCTCTCTCTCTCTTAATTTTTTCCTACAGTGGGATTCCAAAATTTACCATATGTTTCTGACACAGCTTATAGTGAATGAGGACTATAAATTCTTCTATACCCCTATATTCAACAGTAAATTAAAATTTTCAATCTTAAAAATAATACTAAATGTTTTGTACGTGGTTTCAGTGTAAGTAGATATGAAGAAATCATTAAATAATAAATAAAGATTAGAATAAAATGGAAGGGTCAAGATCTAGATTGATGAAGAGGAAAAGTATAGTGGGATGTATAATTTCAAACACACAGATTTCAAGGAGAATGTTTTTGTGGGTCCCTCTTCTTCTTTTTTATTCTTAGACTTCTGACTTATCTCTCCCTCACATTATTATTCTTTCCCTCTTCTTCTTTTTCAGTTTTTATTTTATTTTTAATTACCTCTTCTGTCTATACATGGATTACCAAAACCACACTTTATTCAATTTTCAATTTGGTTTTCGAACCAAATATAATCACGAAAATCAACATTTTCCAATCTCAACTCATTTCAAATCTCTTGATATACAACAACAACAACGCATCAACTTAATTAGGTAGATATCCTTGTTTTTTTATAAACGAACCCAACTTATTGTTTTGGTGAGGAACGAATCCAATAATTTAAATCTAATATTGAATGGTTTTAGTAATTAATTGGGATGGTAGGGCTAAACCATCTTTAGTGTGCCTCATGTGGAAGTCATCAGAGCTTACCTGTCTCCTTTTAATTAATTCCTCTTTATTGTTTTTTTTTTTTTAATTAATACTATATACCTGTATTTTAACATCCATGCATTGCATTCTTGCATTCTTTTTATTTAAGCTCTATTGCGTTTTCCTTTAATTTTTTCATTATCTAAACATGAAAAATAGAATCAACAAGAGAAAGAAATTCAAAAAAGCAACCAATGTATCATTTATAATCTGTGTTAGCAATAACAAAAATTTAAAACAAATTAAAGTCATTCGATATGCATGCACCCCCCAATAGTAACCTTAAATCCAAAATTAACAAAAAAATAAAAAGAACATATTGATTAATTAATTAAATAGTAATAATTAACCATTAATTATAGTACTATTTTGTTTATCAAACTTGGAGAAATTAGCACCATGATCCTCCACTCAACATTCCAGTCCAATATCCACTTGATGTAGCCGCTGCATCATCACCACTCCCACGCTTTTGTTGATCATTAATGTCGACATTAATCGTTGATGATGAAGAGGAAACTGGCAATTTCAAATCTTCAAAAGGAAACAAATGTCTTCCATTCACATCTTCACCACCTTCTCCACCTTGAAACCCTCCATGGAATCCATTATCTTGATGATGATCTAATGAAAACCCTAGAAGTGTTGTGTTTGTGTTGCAAGGCTTGTAATGATCTTGCATTGAAAACCCTCCAGTTACTGGATCCTGATTATGAACTGGAAATCCCATAAACGATGAAGTTGAAGAATTTCCATTATTACTACTACTGTTTCTTATGAGATCCAGAGAAGAAGTTGCCATTGCAGAACATGAAGAAACAAGCAATGGATTGTTACTGTTACTACTCTTGTTGTTGTTTCCAATGTTGTGGATGAGGTCAGTGAAGTTGGTTCTAATCATCCCATGTGGTGCAAACCCTAAATTGAGATCTTGCTGAGTCGTCTCAAGGAATTTAGGGTTTTGACTGGTCAAACCTTGTTGAGACATGCCCATAAGATGGTGGTGATGATGATCAGAAAGATGCTTCTTTGAAGCTGGTTGTGTAGAATCTGAATGATTGTTACTAATATCAGAAGAAGAAGAAACTGAAGTAGAGTGAGATCTCTTGTTCTTTCTTGAGCCACCACCGACAGGAATGTTCCTAAGTGAACCACCTTCGGTCCAATACCTTCTACAACCTTTGCAGAAGTATCTTGGTTGTGTCAAACTATAATTGTTGTAGTAACAAAACTTTGTGTTGATTGAGTTACATCTTGGACAATTTACAGCTTGGTCCTTTTCTGGCCTTGCCTTCCTCTCTCCAGCCGCGGTCGCAACAATTGGTGGCTGCTGCGGCTGAAGCTGTTGCGTTTGCGGTTGCGGCTTGGGACATGTGTTTGTTACTATCTCTTCCAATGGCTTCACTACAATCTCCTGATCATCGAAATCACAAAAAAATTTCTTCCAACTTTTAGTACACAAAACTTATGTAAAGACATGATTAACATATTATAAATACTTGCTATCAACATATTCATGTTTTCAACAAGATAAAAATGATTGGGATATTTGTGAAAAAGCTTTAACTAAAAAGATAAAGAAAAAAAAAGCAAAATCAATAAAGGGTTAAAGTAAGAGAGAAAAAAACAAACATATGAAAAACAAACTATCGAAGAGAAACATATTCAAAAAGAAAAAGATCTAAGAACATTTAAAGTCCAAGTTAAAGATCAGTACGAAACCAAAGACAAATCGATGATCTAATCTAGGTATTGACTTGTAAAAGTACCTGTGGCCATTGAGCCGTATCCATAGATGAAGTTCTTCAGATCAGCAGAAACAAAAGCTTTTCTTAATTGACTTCTCAGTTTGGAAGAAGAGAAGAAGAATAAAAACAATGTTTTTGTGGTTTATGTTGGATGAAGAGAAAGGGAATTTTGATGGCTGAGAGATCTTTTTAGAATGAGGAACTTCTTTGTATGCTTGTCTCTGATCACATTTGCTTTATGGTAGAGAGAGAGAGAGAGAGAGAGAGAGAGAGAGAGAGAGAGAGAGAGAGAGCAAATTGTGTAATATAAGATTGTTAAAACATTCCGAGTGGGAATCTTTGTCGTACTGACAATAAATCAATACTTTAATACGCGTCCATATATATCTAATAATATAACTATTTATGTATTGTATACTCATCTTTTTTTTTGCCATGGAACTCTCTACATTACTTACAACTTAATTGAATAAACTGATGGGGTCGAAGAAGTTCATCGATTATGTATGTAGCCTGTATTTTTATATTCATTTTTTTATTTCTTACAATTATAAATCAATAAGATTTAATCTACAACTCAAAACTTTATTTATATAGTCAGAAAACAAAAACAAATATTGATTTACTAATAATTTTCTACTCTTATTCCATCAAAAAATTCATCCAATTTTATTATATAGATTCTTTTTAAGAAAAACTCTTAAACAAAAACGATTTTGAAGAAAGAAAAGTTTTATTCATGGAAGCTTAAAGTTTGAAAAAGCATCTGTTACAAGTTTATATAAAATGAAGACATAAAAAACATACTAAACCGAAAAAATAACCCAAAATTAATCTATAGAAATCTGGTTAACACCGAGTTTAAACAAATTCTCTTATTATATCTAATACTCCTCCTCAAGACGATATTATGATTGAAATTAAAGTCATCTTGCTAACCAACTCATGAAAGTGACTTGGAGGAAGTGCTTTGGTGAAGGTGTCTGCAATCTGATTGTTTGTGCGGACATTAAAAGTTTTGATCAGCCCCTTTGTGACTTTTTCTCTAACTCTATGACAGTCTAACTCTACATGCTTTGTTCTTTCATGGAACACAACATTATTGGCAATATGAATAGCAGCAGTTGAGTCACAATAAAAGGGAACTAGCCGATTCTAAGGAACTTGAAGTTCAGTAAGAAGGTTCACTAGCCAAGATACTTTATTAACCACAAAACACATCGCTTTATATTCTGCTTCTATAGATGATAAGGAGACTGTTTCATGTTTCTTAGACTTCCAAGAAATGAGATAGGAAGAAACATACAAAAGCCGGATGTTGATCTTCTTGTGTTTGCACACGAGGCCTAGTCTGCGTCGGTGAAGGCTTTAAGTACAAAGTCACTTTTTGCTGAGTAAAATAAACCAAGTGATACAGAGGTTTATGTTGAACCAATTTAACCTCTTGTGCATATCGTATCAATGTAGCACTTAAGGATCGAATCTACGGGGAGATCAGTTGTTACACTATCGATCTTTAAACTAAACTAAAGCTAA